>NW_004624783.1:5785571-5822685 GCF_000247695.1 Heterocephalus glaber | reverse complement strand
TGAGTATCAGAGTGTTCCATCTCATTTCCCTTTGGGGTTGCTGTAGGTGATCTGGAAGTCTGGTTTTGAGACTTATTTACGTGTTTTCTCATTTCGCCTGGGGGGCAGGGGGGTGCTGTTGGCGCCCACGCGGCTCACCTCCTCTGAGCTGGGAGAGGTGGGACAGGGCCCGAGAGTGGCGGTAGGGATGGTGGCCCAGAAGCCCCTTCCTCTCGACCAGGAGCAGCGGGAATGTGGCTCAGAAGCCCCTATCTCTGGGCAGGAGTTCTTTAAATGCTGAGAACTTGATTAGCTCCAGTACAGTGGTCTGGTAGTCCGGTGTCTTCTGCATCTTTGTAGTGTGGAACCAGGTGGCTATACAGAGAAGAGGCCAAAGGAGCCGGTGGGTGGGTGTTCCAGTGGATTGCTGCTGGGGCGCGGGCTGATTCGGTGTGTTCAGTGCGACTTGTGACCTCGGGATTATGTCTGCAGACCTGCCTGTCTGCAGGGGTCTGATTTGGTGTTTTCAGTGCAACTTGGCCCCTTTATCATTGTGAATCTTTTATCTAAGGTAGCATGCTTGTTCTGAAATATTGTCTATATTAATTAATTTTTATACTAATCATGCCATTTCTGATTTTTAACATTTTCTTGGCTTATATCTTTTCTTTTTAAATAATTTTGAGATATAATTTACATATAACATAATTCACCTATTTAAAATGTATAATTCGAATAATTCAATGCCTTTTAGTTTATTTATAAAGCTATGTGACCATCACCACTATGAATTCCAGAGTATTTTTACCACCTCCAAAAAACCTTTGCACCCATAAGGAATCACTCCCTTTCTCTGCTTTCTCTTCCAACTCCAGGCAACCATGAATCTACTTTATATGCCTACTGATTTACATATTCTGCACATTTTACAGAAATGGAATCATACAGTATGCATTTTTTGTGATTACCTTCTTTCTCTCAGCATAAAGTTTTGAGGCTCATCCACATTGTAGCATTCATCAGTCCTTTGTTGTCAATATTTTGTTGTATGGATAAAGCACATTTTCTTTATCCATTCATCAGGTGATGAACATTTAGTGTGCCAGTGTGAACTCTGTGGATTTATCCCCAAGGACCTGGCAAGCATAGTGTTGTGGAACAGCAATAGTGGGAATGGTGTAGACCAGGTGACAGGTGGAAAGCCACCCTTTCTTTGCTTGTAGAACCTCAGTTTTCTGTTTGTTTGTTTGTTTGTTTTTCTTTTTCTGAGAAACAAACTAAACAGAGAGGTGAGTAAATTATGGCTCTGACTTTCTTCAGGACCCAATCTCCCAGTTCCGCACTGTTCAGAGCACAAAAGAGGAAGTCTGAAATACCAGTCTGCACTCACTGAAACTGTTTCAAATAAAGTAATCCCATTCAATCGAAGAGTTTCCAGTAGATGAAATAGTGTGGTATGGCCTCCAGGACTCACACCAGTCTGTCTCTCAGCTGCTGCCAAAAATAAGAGAATGTTTCCTTTGGAAGTGTTCTTTGTTCTTATTTTAAGGTAAACCTTTACTTTGCAGACTGCAGGGTTTTTAACATTATCTCAAAGTTAACTGTGGAAACCATGATCCTTTGTGGTACAGAACATGGGCCAGGACAGTACTTTTTGGTAGACCTTGGCTTAGGGACATTCTTCTTGGATTTCCCAGTGTCTTTGGTGCTGACAGCCCCCGCTTCCTCTTTAGCTGGTGCCAACACAGGGAAAAAGGAGGAATTAACTCTCAGGTCCAGGGAAGTGAGACCCTGAGGGATTTTGAGGACTAGAGTTAGCCTCCCACAGTGCACCAGGGCTCTGCCCAGGAGCCCAAGCTATAAACCAGGGGCTGCAAACTGTGGTGGAGAAGGAAGGGACAGGGAGTCTGGATATTTTCTTCATTACAGTGCAGAAGGGATTTAAAAATTTCAAATGTGGGCTTTACAATTTATCCTTGCTTTCTGGGCTGGTTCAAACACTCCCTGCTCCTTATCTGAAGCTGTAAGCAAGAGATTCCAAACCAGCCCTTCTTTTTTTCCAGGATCTTTATTTTTCTCCAGGCCTCCCACTCCCCTGACTGGGAAAGAAGGCAGTCCCTATCCTACCTTCCTTTAAGGTGTAAAAGTAATGTTTGCCTCTAGTATAGAAATGGAGAATGAAAGCTAAGCACCCTTCCACACACACACCACCACCATCCCTTTCCCCCTCTGTGCATTTAGGGTCTGGGAACAACAAAGGGAAGAAGAAAGTATAAGACAATAGGGATTAATAGGGACTGTAGGGGAGCCTTCCCCAAGGCATTTAAATTTAAATCTAAAACCAACCAACCAATCAATCAAACAAACAAATCTTCCTGCAGACCAGATTTGTCCCTGGGCTGCCCGTTTGCCACAACTGGGTCTTTCTAGGCATTTCTAATACATACACAAAGATAAACAATATTATAAATACATTCAGATACATGGAACTCATATTTTTATACAAGTAGGATTATAGGTTGATACGTACTGTTTTGCATTTTGCTTTTGCATGTAACATTGAAAAGATCTGCAGGTTGGATGACTTTGTAACTAGTACACTATAGATGAATATTCAGGTTATATCCGGTTTAGGTAAAGCGTTTTTTTTTTCCTTCCCAAATGACATAGCATTGTTCAACCTCAGACACGTGTCAGGGAATATACATAGGTAATTTGACGAAGTGGGATTGCTGGGTCAATTTTGATGGCTACCGGCAAGAGGCTTTCCAAAGAAGTTGTATCTAATTCTACCAACAGTGCTCCTCTGTTTAATTTTGAACTTCTTTCCCTGTGTATGTGTCTCATTAGTTATTCTCATCAGAAAAGGTGGCCTCTTTTTCCCTGGCCAGAGTGAACTACCTACAGAAAGTTTCTTTATTCTGTTTATTGAAGAACTGTAGGAACATAAATATGTTTTGCCTACATAAAGTTAATGGTCTGTGGTAAAGAATGAAGATTTTTAAGTAGCCTTCCATGTCATTTGGCTGGGGAAACACTGGGTTAGTGTGTCGACACCTGGCATGGGTTTGGAGGAAAGAGGTGGGGCTTCTTGGGGTGTGCCGGCTAAGCTGGACCACAGCCTCCATGGCCTACCCCTTCCCTCTTGCTTGATGTACACATCGCCACAGCTGAAGTGGGCTATTTCTCCTCTGCTAGGCACGCACTGGAGCCTGGGGGATGGGAATGTGCTTTCCCCTCCTGGAGTCTGATTACCCACTTTGGACTTCCAGGTGGGGCTAAAATTTCCTGTGAGTACTGGGCTACACCATCCAAAGCTTCAGTTCCCTTTTCCCTGAACTCTCTACTCTCATATCATTCTGGTGAAAGCCTTGCCCTTTTGCCTAGGGGCCATGGCCTCTGTGCCAGTCAAAAGAATGCTTGGAATGGTGTGGAAAGTTTAATCATTATGAGTTTTTTAAAAAAATACAGCCTTCTGTAGTAAAATATTTTGCCCACAAATAAAATATTTCTGCAAAAGTTAGGTGGTATTGCTCTGGTTTGAGCAATACAGTCATGGGATCTTCGGGCCATCTTGTTTCCTTGCCATTCTCCTTATTCCCTGACAGACAGTCCATCCCTTTAAACTCTGATAGAATTTTGATCATAGCTAAATTATATTATATCATTTATTATCTATCACATTGCTTGTTATCAGTTTATGCATTTATCTCTACCATAGGATTGTAAGCTGGTTGAAGTTCTTAACAACAATAATAGTGGTAAATGGTTATTCCTATGTGCCAGACACTCTACTAAGGATATTATACATATTAACTCATTTAAAGCTCATACATTTCTCACAATATCTTGGTATCTCTATTTCTGGCAACTTCTTGAATGTTTTATAATAGTAATTTTATTTAGATCTCTCTGCTTCCACTTATCCAGAAGGAGTTTTAGGGAGGAAAATTATATATAGTTTACGATATATCAGTCCCTTAGCATTATTAACAACATTTTTATAATAAAAACAGACCATAAAGAATAATAACAGGATTATTTTCTTGTTTAGCCTGACACGAAGAGTATTTATTTTGCTTTCTAAACCATTAGTTTAAATTAGAACAATCTATTTCCATATATAAATTAGAATAATCTATTTCCATCCACTAGAGTAGAATAGCTATGTACTTTCTTCTTAAAAGATAAGTAAGCCAAGTGTGGTGGTAGAAGCCTGTAGTTTCAGTACTCTGGGAGGCTGAGGCAGGAGGAGTGCAAGTTCAAGCTCAGCCTGGGCAGTTTAGGGACTTAGTGAGAATCTACCTAAAAATTTAAAATAAAAAAGTACGGAGGATGTAGCTCTGTGTGAAGTCTCTGGGTTCAATCTCCAATACCCCTTCCTTAAAAAAAACTTTTGTAAGCATTAATTCTTTTAAGAAATCACCTGTGACTTTTCAAATATTTTAATTCTACCAAATATTTCTCTTTTTTTCTACCAGATATTTCAATTAATGGATAAACATGAGGAGATAGATTTGGATTCAAATCCTGACTCAACAATTTTTCAAAGCCTAAACTGTCTCATTGGTAAAATTAGGATAATAATAGTTCTTATAGGGTTATTATCAGAAATAAATATACATAAGGAGTTTGGTATAGTGTCTGGCATGAAGTAATCAACAAATGTTTGCTATCTTATCATCTTCATAAAATGTTGGAATGACAAAGAGACACTGAAATAATTGATACTAAGGAGAAAGGAAGGAAAAGATAAGAAAAAAAGAGAAAATAGAAGGAAAAAACAGAAACAAAGCTTCTGTACATGGGGATGGGAGGAGACTTGAGGGGGGAATGAGATAAAATAAAATTTATTTTTAAAAAAGAAAGAAAAACAAACAAACTGATTTTTGAAGTATAAATAAGCTTTTAGGTAGTCAATGTGGGGAAAGACCTATGTGATCAAGGAAAAGGACATGTGTTTAAATTTCTGTGGAAACTGTGGAGAAAGGTATCTTTTGAGGAACTACAATTAGTAACATTTGGTCAGCTTATGATCCAGGTACAAGCAAGGGGAGCAGGGAGAGATTATGAGAGATGATCCTAGAGGAAGGCAAGGGCCACATTGTGAAGTGTTTGTATGAGAAGGTAAAAAGGTTGAACTTAGCATCAATAAAAAGTTTTAAGAAGGAAAGAGATGCAGGGGCTGGGGATTTAGCTCAGTGGTTCTGCCACCTGCCTCTAAAGCCCAAGGACCCAAGTTTGATCCCCGGTACCAAAAACAACAACAACAACAACAGTAACAAAAAAAACAAGAAAAAAGATGTGGTCAGGTATACACTGCAGTGGGTATGTTAATGTTGAACTAGAAAGGTGTAGTGGTGGAGACCCAGAAACTAATCAGAAACAATAATAGTCTAGGTGAGAGATAAGGAGGCTCAAAAGAAGGCAAATGGTAGTAGGAATAGAGGAGAATGGGACGAATTCAAGAGAAATTTGGGAGATAAGATGAAAACGACTAGGAGGAGGGAAACTGCTGCCTGCCTGAGCCCTTGGCCTCACCCTATTATGCCTCAGGTTCTGGGGATTGTGTGTAGGAGACTGGAGTGGACGGTAGTGCCATTAAGATAGGATACAGAAGGAAGTGAAGATTTTGGAGAAGGGGTCAGTGTGGGAACAAGAAGGGGTGGTGAATTTAACCTAGCTCTTGTTGACTATGAGATTTTTGTGTGTCAGCCATGTGAAGATGAACAGGCAAATACATTTATAGTGTGGAGTAGAGGACAGAGTTGGAGATAGAGATTGGGAGTCTTGAGGGTAAGTTAGGGAAATAGTTGAAATATGGGAGGCTCACCAAGATTTCTCCATAGTTAATCATTTCCAAAATATCCCTTCTTTGGCCTTCACTTTTAACAATCCAATGTGAAAAGTACTCAGGTCAGGCAGTGCACAGCTTTATTCTCTAACGCCTTAATACCAGTTAAAGGCGTGGCCTGCCATTTCATACCCTTTGCGATAGGTGGTGCTGGCGCCTAGTACGCAGAAGGCAGCCGCACATGCTGGGCTGGGGGAGTAGGGGGTGTGAATGGCTTGTTCGCCGAAGTGGCGACGCTCTAGCCCAGGGTCAGTTATTCAGTGGCCTGGCCGGGTACTCTCTGAAGACTGGAGGCAAGGGCCAAGAAGCTCTGGCCCCAGGAAGCGCATGCGTGCCCGGTTCACTCCCAACATGGACTCCCGCAGCCCATGTCTTACCTGAGTCAGGTAAGAGACAGACCACACGGGAAAGGAGTGAACTCCATCCTCTCCCTAGCAGCCCCCATCAAAAGTGACGTGTGGATGGTGTGCGTGGAGTGTGCTGAGTGATGACAGTGGTCCAGGGGGTGCGAGCGAGTGCGGGTTCCCGGAGTGTGTGGGTGCTGCACGAGGCACGGCACGTGGGCGAGGGCCACGGCCTTCCTCTTCCTGCAGCTCACCAGAGACGGGAAAGCTGAAGGCTGAAGGCCGAGCCTAGGACCTGAATTCGCGCCTTCGCACAGTTAGCTGGTGTGGCCGGCACCCCTGGGCCTCGGGACTTGGCCCCTCGCCAGGCCTAGCTCTCCCTCCTGGGAAATGGCGTTGGGAGTAGGAATGATCGCAGGTACCCGGATGTGGGCGAGGTGGCGGGCAGGTGGAAGGGGCCGGGTCGTGAGGCCCTTGGGTCTCCCGTGGGGCCTCCTGCATACATGGGGACCAACGGCCGGAGATCTGCTTTGGTGGCTTGGGTGGGGACCCTGGAGGACAGATCATTGCAGCTGAGGGAAGTGCGAGGTGATGAGAGCAATCGAGGAAAAACCAAGACACCTGCTCCTGCGTTGACTAATCCGGGCAGGAGGAATAAAATAAAAAGAGAAGCAGTTTAAAAAGGGGGAGTGGAAAGTGTGGAGAAAGAGTTGTGTGCTGTAGCCTTTCTTCCCCAGGCAGCTAGGAAGAAATTACGGGTGTGTCTGAAAGAAAGTAGTATTAACCAACTAGAATCCTTTAACCTATTTATCTGGTTGAGCGGCCTAGATGGCTCCTAGGTATGGAATAGTGGGGTAGGAGTACCAGGTGTGGGATTACAGGTTGTGTGGAGTAATGCAGAGAGAAGGTGTGTAAAGATAGCTTAAGGGTGCCCAGTAATACTGTAAATGTATAGAAACAACTATAGTATCTGTTCTTTGAGTTTGTTTTATGTGGTTAAGGGATTCAGCTCTGTTGCTTTCTTTCTTTACCATTCATGTTTGGAGCTTTTTGCTGCAAAGATATTTTACCCAAAAATGAACCAGAAGAGAGAGGAAAACACTAGTAGGAATATGTCGGTTAAATTTGGTCGAGAGAGATTGATGTAATTTTAGTGATGATTTCTTCAATTTATCTTTCGGTGTGAAGCAGCCTGCTGTACAGTTTTGAGCTGGGAGACGCACACACGGAAGGATGGGAGGATGGATCACTTTAGCCAAATTCCAGTACCTCTTTGAGTCTTAGTTTCTGTCAGGTAGAAAAAGACCTTAAAAGTCATTCATTTAGTCATATCCGCAAAGCTGGCATACCTACCACAAGGTTCCCCAGCCCTGAGTGATAGAGAACTTGTCATGTAACAGAATGGCTGAGCCACCCAATCCCTCCAGACAGCCCCTGCTCTTGGAAAATTCTTTATGTTGAATCCACATCTGTTTCTCTACAGTTTGCACTCCTTGGAGCAATACAGAATAAAATGTCTAATACTGCTTCCACAAATATTTGAGGACTGCTAATACATTTCCTTCTTCCACTCAGTCCACAAGGCTCCTTTTCTTCACACTAAACATGGCTGTTATTTCAAACAGGGAGGCAGTGTGGGGCAGTGGAAAGCCCACTCTGGAGCCAGACACATCTGCCTTCAGTTCCCAGTCCCTTCACTGACGGAGCCCGCCGTCACTTGTCGAACAGTACCTGAATAGGGGAGTGAGGATGAAGAAAAATAAAGACAAAGAGATAGAGTCGGGAGGGCTCCCAGAGACCGAGCGCCCAAGTTTATTTTTTGCCTCTCTTTTATACAGCAGGTGAGTTTGGTTGTTAATCATGACCCTTATCCAGAGACACCTGCTTCCTTGTTTTCTAGTTCTTTGGAAATTCCCCACCCTCATGGGCTTCCTTGTTTCTCGGGGTTACAGAACGTTCATCACGTTCCAGGGCAATCTAATTCGGCAAGGACACGGTTCCTCATAACATAGTCTCCTTGCTGTATACAATGGAGGGTAAGATTCAAAATGGAGCCTCTTTGGCTAACACCGCTCTCCACACACCGCTCTCCACACTTCACATAATAACATTTAGGACTCCGAGGTCCTGTGTCTTTCTCTGGGATGTGTGAATGGAAATACTCATCTCGCCAAACTTTCTTGAGGATTAGGGACAAATTGGGTACTTTAAGTTCCTACTATGAGAGCTGTTATACCTTCAGTGACATGATTTGTACTATATTTTAGTTAACCTCTGCACATGTTGCTGTTTATGTATCTCTTAATATCTTCTCTGTTGAATAGAAGAAAATACTCTCTGTGCAGTCTAACTTGCAGGATAGTGTAGAATTAGCATATTCTGGGTACTTCTCCATAGTCTACAGTCTCAGTAGATTATTTGGAACTGTATCACACTGACTCATTACATCTTTTGTCAATAAAAAAACCTCAATTTCTTAAAGTGCTGCTGGTCACCCAATTTTCTCCCATCCTGAACTTTTAAAGTTTTTTTCCAAACCTATAATTATGCCTCTAAAAGCAGCAGTCCCGGTGTTCTATTATGTTATCTTCATAATTATTCTTGCATTTGTCATATTCTGGGTCTCAAATTCAGATTAGATTGAGCCTGGGGTGCCAGTCCTGCTGATCTGCTGCTGTTGTGCATCAGTGAGATGGTAAATGCTGAGCTTTCTATGCTAATTTTTGCACAAATCTGAGGTCTTTTTACGATATGCATTCATGTTAGAATTGGAATGTCTGATAAGTTGCTAGGTGAGGGAATATTGCTGCACGTGATGTTGGCCAAGAACAGTATTTGGAAGAACTGAAAGGATTCCCTGAGAGCAAGCCAAACAGGGACTTTGCATTTATGTGTGGTTACATGTTTTCTCAGGGTTTTATACCTTGGACCAGATTCTCCCTCAGCTGGGGAAGCTCCCCTCTGGAAGTCAGGCACAGTTAAATTACTTACCTCTTTGGCTCTTGGGGCATTATGGCCAGCATTTTCTTCCACGACTTCTGAAAGCTTTATCTGGGCTGATCTGTCACATGCTCTGTGTTTCACCCACTCCTTGCCATTGTGCTGGAACTGACTGGGGACTGGAATGCTTTCTTCGCCTAAGCAAGTTCTGAGTTCCTGCCCATCTTAACCTCCATCCCTCCTTTTTCAAGGAAGTTTTTCCTACTTACTTCGTGCTGGAGGACTTCTACGTGCCAGACTTGGAATTCATATTGTTTTGGGGAGCTTTCCCTCTCCGTCTCCCCCTTTCCCCAGGGGTTTAAATGGTTTCTCCTCCCAGTCTACCTACTTGTTCCATTCGGGTAGATATGTTCACGGTCTTCAGAATAAGATCATTTGTGGGACACTCAGTCCATTAATTAGAAAATTATCTTCATCTTGGATGCGGGGTCTTCTGGCCTGGCGAAAATGAAAATGTCAAATTGTTTGTGGGTCTCAAAGGTTCCATTGACAATAAACATGAAAAATATATAATGCCAAGGCTTTTGTCAGTAGTTTAAAATAGGAGTGCCTTGACTGTGTTGAAAGGACCAATTTAAATTTTTCTAAGTAATTCAATGTTTAAAAGGTGGCAGTGGCCAGTTAATACAGGTGATCCTCGACTTATAAAGGAACTAATTATATTTTAAGTAATCAATAAAGTCTCAGAGGGTTAAATCCATCTATAGCTTCTCATTTCTTTAAGATAAATTTCAGATTCCTTATGATGAACTATTCTTCCTAGCCTAATTGTTTTGCCTGTTGGTGTCCAAAAAGACGAGGTTTTCCCTCAAGGTTTTTCGGTTGGGAGCCTCCAGTGCTTTGCCAATGCCGACCCTTCTGGCTGGAATGTTCTTTGTCTCTCTGGTAAATGTCTATTCATTATTCAGGCCATCCCTTCCCCCTCCCCTTAATTACTTCCTCCCCTGTAGCCCTCAAATTCTTGTACTTATTCATTCAGTATTTGTTAGGGGCCTGCATTGTGGCCCACACCATGGCAGGCTTAGAGGATACAAAAGGTAAATAATATTTGGATTCCGCCTTTGAGGGCCTTACATGTTGTGGGGGAGGGGGCTGACTTCTCACAAAATATTACTGAGAAATAGAAAGAGAACTAAAAAATTTAAAAAGTGTCTGTCACCCTTCCAGATCGCCAGTGTCTTCCTCTGAGGCGGGGGCCATTTCTCATTCATTTGGTACCCCGGGGCTCTTAGCATGCTGGGTGGTGCTAAACGAGCATTTGACCTTCTCAGTTGGACCTCAATAGAAGTATTCTCAGTCCTTTCCCACACTTTCTGATGACACACTCTTAGGTAGTGGCTTCTACAGTGTCCAGGGGGTGGCCCTGAGCTCCTGGTGCGTGGTGAGATGCCCGCGGGCACAGTCAGCCGGACAGTTGGCTTCTGTCGACTTATAAGGGACTATATTGCTGGGCTGCAGAGCCACAGAGCTGCCGTGGTACGGAAGAGAGGCCTGCAGCGCCCCTGCTGGAACAGTCGCAACAGGGCCCAGGCGTTGCTCGCTGGCGTGCAGCTGGCACGCGGTCATCAGAATTTCAGTTTACAGCTAAAAAATGCACAAAGACACTCTGTGATATGCTACACCTTTGAAGGCGTAATAGAAGCCTTTTCAAAGAATTATGGATTTTAAAAATGCTTTCCCTCTTTCTTGCACCGCTAGGGCCCTTTCATCAATTACATCATACACAAATAAAGGGGGGCTTGCACTCCCGATGGCACGGTGGGTCCAGCGGGTTTTGGGACGGGTGCTGCGGTGGCCTCTCGCATGCCGACCACGTGGCGCTGCTGCAGAGGGAACGTGCCTGGCACCTTGCTGTGGCCCCAGCTAGTGAAACCAGACTTTCTGCAACTTTGGCTTGCCCCGCTCCGTAGCGGTCATACCATGAATTTGTCCACCATTCAAAGGAGGGTCCTGGAGAGCCTGTCCTTCCCTAGCCACACGTGTGACCCTTCGTCATTACCATACTTAGGGGCTTAGCCCGCTTTATGGACATGGGTAAGCACAGGTTTCAGCATCCACACTTCGGGCACAAAACAGGAGCCACCACTGCAAGTATTCAGCCCAGCTGCCCTTAGGTCAAGAGACCATCCTCTGGGCCCGACCTGCGGCTGGTCTAAGTGAGTGTCGGGGTCTTAAGGTTCTGCCATCTTTACCCGAGGCGTGTCTATGAAGAAGGGTTTCTACAGCAGAACCATGAGCTCGGAGTTGGAGAGGGGTCTGCGAGGGACCTACAGGGCGGTGTTGGGTGTTGGCACCCCCAAAGGTGCATGTGAGGGGGGTGACTCATCTCTCCTGCGGTGGGGCTGCGGGGAGGAGCTCTGCAGCCAGAGAGAGCGGGAGGGATGCTGCTGCGGCGGTGGGCGGGTCATGGGCGGGGCGGGGTGGGCTCTAAAAGACGGTGCCCCCTCGTTCCGTGCTGCTGTGGCCACCAGCGCATCCCAGCGTGCGTTCCCCAGGCGGGCGGGCAGCCTTGGCCCCGGCGCCTCCTCTGCGGCAGCCTCGCCTCACCATTCAGTGCAGTGCCGCATCGGACGCTCCAGTGGCTGCTCGCTGCCGCGGCCACTCACCTCACCGCCGACCCACGCGCTGCGCCCCAGCTGCCCCTGAGCCTGCATTGCTGCGGGTGCCACCGCGCGCCCCAAGCTCTGCAACCCTGCGGCGGGCAGCATGGGATAACGCGGCCATGGTGCGCCGAGATCGCCTCCGCAGGTGGGTGCGGCCTCCAAGGGGGTACGAGGGGGTGTGGTCGACCGGGATTGAGCCGTGCAGCTTCGCCGGTGCCGAAAACCCTACCCGGTCCGCGGCAGTGCTGCTGCCCTGGAAGTCGCCGCTCCTGTCCTCGGTAGGAGCGGACTCTGGGTCTCCCTGGCTTAGGATTTGGAAACCCTGGAATGTCCCCAGGTGATTTAGGATGTTTAGATCATTGCCTAGTCCTGGTGTGTTTTAGGATCTCTAGACTATAGTACTGTATTACCCTTGTGTGAATTGGGGATTTTAGACCCCGGTTGTCGCTGTGGCGTGACTTAAGGATTTTTAGCCCTTGAAATGGCTCTGGGGGGTTTAGGATTTTAAAGACCCACCTATTGCCCTGTCACAATTTAGGATTTCTAGACCCCAGCATCGCCCTGGTACGATTTAAGATTTTAAGACCCTGCTATTGCCATGGGGCGATTTAGGATTTCTAGATCTAGTCATCACTGTGGCGTGATTTAGAATTTCTAGCCATGGTAATGCCCAGGTGGGCTTTAGGATTTAACCTGATTAGTCCTGTGGCAAGACCTGGGATTTGTAGAACTTAACATCTCCCAGTTTAGGATTTCCAGACCCTTCAGAATTGCCGCGGCACGACTTAGGATCTCGAGATGTGGGTATTGCCGCGGTGCGATTTAAGCCTTCCAGACCCTGACGGCGCAGTGACAGAGGACCGCGTGGGTGTACCTGGACCCACCAGGCTCCTGGCTCTCAGTACTCTCGCGGTGTTAATAAGGGGAAGTGCGGGGGAAATGGGGGACGCGACCAAACTGTCATCATGGTACTACTTCTGGGAGGTGTTTGCTTTCTTTTAGATTTCCAAAGTAGTGCGTTGTCTCATTGCGATGCCGTCAGGTGGGCAGATTTGGGCAGATGAATACCCTCTCCATTTATAAGATGAAGAAATCAAGGCGCAGAAAGGTTAATTTCCACAAAGTTGGTTACTGGATTTTGCTGAATTCATACTCTCGAATCATGGGTCCATTGAATAATGGAGATTCAACCAAAAATGTTTAATCTATTTTGTCTGATTGATAAAAATCTTGAAATGTTCTCGGAGCATTTTTACTGAGGTAATTAAGACCGAGAATGGGTCCCTGCAGGGTTGCGTCTTTCCTTTCTGGGAGTGAAAGAGGAGGATGCAGTGTGTATGCTGGAGTAGAGTGAGGGTGTCAGGTGCTTCGTTTTTACAACCCCCCAACACTAGCTGGAAGCCCCCTAGTTTGCCGCTACTGGAGCCCATCCCTGGCTCTGCTGAGTCACTGCACATTCAGCTGCTGGGACAGTGAATGGGTGCTACGAGAGGCAACGTGAAAATGTATAAACTGAGACAGGACAGACAGTGCTAAGAAAATAACCGAAACCCAATACTTTTGGTCATTTACCTTTCAAGAAGGTATTGGGATGTATATAGTCTGTTACTGTTTCAGGGAGCAGACTGTGATAGACATCATATCATGTTCCATCTAGCACTTCTCAACTCATTCTTAGAATTACCTTAAAAGGTAGAACCACAAGGTCATGAGTTCGATCCCCGGTACAAAAAAAAAAAAAAAAGAACCAAATTATTGTGTTTCACAGATACTTTGGGAGGGGGAATAGACTGCCTTACTAATCTCTAAAACATAAACAGGGGAGCTGAGATTCTTCAAGGGGCATGGTTATTTTACCACCGTGGGACCATCAGTTTATTTTTAGAGTTAAAAAAAAAGTATTTTGTGAATTGGATTAGTTTGTATCAGAGATTATGGGGAGATTACAGGTAATACAGTGGTAGGGTGTGTGTCCACTAGGACTTTAGTGGTTGATTTCCTTTATTTATAGCTTTTTTTTTTTGGTACCAGGGATCAAACTCGGGACCTTGCACTTGCGAGGCGCGCGGCAGAACCACTGAGCTAAATCCCTGGCCCAGTAGCTATTTTCTTGGCAGCTCAAATTTTAGTTTTGTAGAGTATGGTTTATATTCTGTTTTGAGAAAACTTCTGACAGTTCTTTCCCTTGTGACCATTGGAAGTCACAGACTAGATAGAGGAAATTGTTTCTAATTCCTCTTCAACACTTTTAGTCAGTGTGGATAAGACCTTTGAAATTCTGGGAATGGCAAAGCTAGGTGTACAAACCAGTGCTTCCATCCAAAGACAAAACCAGTTCTAACATGCCAGGTATGGGTTCTGACTAATTGGGGGGGGGGGTTCAGGGGGAAGACCCTATGAAATTAAATAAATGGGAATTTCCACAGCTGTCTGCTAAGAAAAGCAGAAATATAATCAGCTCCCCAGACTTCTCAAAGAGATTAGATATTTGGGGTCATGACCAAGCTGCTTATGTTGGAATATACTGTGCAACAGCTATCTCCTCGCTCTTACAGACTCTGCTCTGAGCAGTTTCTCAGCCCAAATCTAGACAGTAGTGCTAAATAGGGCTTCACTTAGGCCAGAAGGCTGATGAATATTAAAAATTAGGAACACTTCTGTGCTTAAGGATATGTGTTTACACATACGCTTTAAGACATTAGTACCTTGCATGTACTTTAAACATTTTACTGGAGAGGGCTGTTGAGTAGGTGGTAGAATTTTTAGAGTAAATATGAGGGAAATTATTTTTTCCCTGTAAAAACTTGATAAAAGCGAGCAAAACCTCCTTAGTGGCTATCATGAAGAGCTCATAGGGAGAAGCTAGGGGAGGGGGGAGCAGTAGATTACATATTGAAATATTTTTTCCCCTTAAAACTAGATTGGTGAGCAAATACGTGATTGCTATAGCAGGCAAAGGCAGTCACATTCTTATTGTGAAGCTTTCTGCTATGGTCCTTATGGGGGGCGATTTCCCACTCCATGGTACCAGTTCTGGTTTGCAGATGTGTACAGTGCCCCCCACCCTTTCTCCACAGGATGAGGGAGTGGTGGGTCCAGGTGGGGCTCCTGGCTATGCCCCTGCTTGCTGCCTACTTACACATCCCACCCCCTCAGCTCTCTCCTGCTCTGCACTCATGGAAGACTTCTGGCAAGTTTTTCACCTATAAGGGACTGCGCATCTTCTACCAAGGTAAGAAGTGACCAATGGAAGACCCTGAAGGTGTGGGTCACTTAGATCCTAGCTGAGATCCTTACTTTGTGTCTGTTGGTCTCTGTGCTATGCTTGAAGGAATGGACTATTTCCCCTTATTTGCTTGAGAGCAGGGAGGTTCAGAGAGCTGCTGGGAGGGTAGGGAATAAAACTGAGATTACAATTTCTGTACACCTGACTTTTTAGTAAAAGTATTTTTCCAGCCTAATATGTATTTAGATACGGATTTTCTCTTTTGAGCGCCCCTAGTGTTAGGTAGTAGGTACAAAATTCAGAGATGGAACCATTGTTTCCCTCCCATCCCTGATTTTATTTTATTGAATTGTTTTCTGTAAACATGATTTGTCATATGTTTTCCCAAATGTGATTTAAATCTTTCATTGTTGTATAAATTAATTTGCTAATGATAATTATTATTATGACTGCTATTTATCAAGTAATTATCATATGCCAGGCTTGAGTTACATTTTCAGCCTTGTTTCATTTAATCTTTACAACAGCACTTGGAGATGGGTGTCATTAATCTCATTTCATAGGTGACGAAACTGAGGAACAGATTGGAAAAGATTTCTTTTGGGAGGGGGTCAAGAGCAATAACGAAAAATGTTTGTCATAAACCGTTTTTCATTATTGCTCCTGACCTCCTCTCATTTGCTATATTCAATTAAGTGTAAGTATATAATTTTCTTTATGATAGTTGGTTTGTTTCCAGACTGTCAATATCTGGCATTGCACAGATTCTTAATAAAGCTCCTAGGCTACAGTGTATAAAAATTTTAATTGGTTCCAATTAAATTATTTTTGAAAACTAACCAAATTTTCATGCTATTGGCAGTATATGAACGTATTTGTTTTAATCTAATACTACTGTTTGGCTAACTTTAAAGCTATTTAATGATCCATATTGTAATACACATTTAAAAAGTCTATATTGATCGATTGACCCTTTTTTTGTAGTTGATAGAATTTTGTAATAGTCTTAGCATTATGCTTTTGATGATGCATTGGTTCTCTTCTGAAATAACAAGTGCTAGACAAACAGCATAAATGAAGGCATTCACTGGGAAGACCTGCCATACCTTAGAGAATTTTTGTGATAAATTAGTGATAAGGTCAAAGCATTTTTATCTCTTGTTGTAATTATGTTTTTAACTTTGAAAGTTTTCTTTTTACTGTGAAAAAGTTTACATACTAATAATGAAAACTAGAGGAAGAAATCAGGATATGCTTTTGGAAAAACATCTAGGTGAAAGTGAGCAACCTGCCTTCAAATATTTTCATATAAAGTGTATGCTATTTGCATTTTTAATATACTGATTCAAAAGAGAAAGTGCCTGTTCTTTGAACTAGATTACTTAGATTTTTAACATCTTAAAGGTTATTTTTACAGAGAATTGGTCTAACAGATTTCTTTCCTTTTTCCCAGACTCTGTGGGTGTGGTTGGAAGTCCTGAGATAGTTGTGCTTTTACATGGCTTTCCAACTTCCAGCTATGATTGGTACAAGGTAATGAAGTCAGTTTCTAGATCCTACTGTATCTTTAAAAAATCCAAAATCAAGGATTTTCTTGTCAGCACTAGGAGACTCTTGCACATTTGAATTGCTTAATAACACAGCATCAACATTGAACTGTTTCTCATTTACTCTACGGGAGTAAAAAGCTCTTTGGCAGTCTGGAAGGATCATTGCCAAGTTAAAAATGCTAGAGTTCTGTCCTTGATAGAGATTAATTACTAGGAATCAAGCACTTTCCAAGAGAATCATCTGTGAGGCCTATAGTGGCTCATGAGGCTTTTGCTTTATCAAGTAATTTTCTTTATCCAAATCTGTCTGTTTAATTGAGATTGGGATGAAGCTGCTGTGAGGGGAGGGGCAGCACAGGAGTAGAAAGTCCAAATCACCCTTTCTTTCTTATAGATTTGGGAAGGTCTGACCCTGAGGTTTCATCGAGTGATTGCCCTTGATTTCTTAGGCTTTGGCTTCAGTGACAAACCAGTAAGCAGAACTTATATGGGGCTGGTGTTGGCGGTGGGATAGGTGTGGAGGGAGCGGTCAGGTCAGCAGAGATCTGCACTTGTGACTATCCTGTATATCTGGCCTTTCCTTTCCTTAGAGGCCACATCACTATTCCATATTTGAGCAAGCCAGCATCGTGGAGGCACTTTTGCGGCATCTGGGACTCCAAAACCGCAGGATCAACCTATTGTCTCACGATTATGGAGATATTGTTGCTCAGGAGCTGCTGTATAGGTCAGTGAAGCCACAGACTTGTTACCCTACCGAACGATGCTGGAAAAATAAATAGTTCCTGGACCCATCCTAGCCCTTTCCCTGGGGGAGAACTGTCTTCACTGCTGCACTCGTGTCTGTCTGCTCAGCTACATGTTTCCTCATCCCTTGTTCCAGGTACAAGCAGAATCGGTCTGGTCGGCTTACCATAAAGAGTCTCTGTCTGTCAAACGGAGGTAACTGTCTTGGTGGTAGATGGAATTGGGATATAGCCTAGAAGGGCCACTTTAGCTGTCATGGGACAATAAATGATAATCTGATGATACTGCAGACACAATGAAACTAGGTCTTTTACCTTTTCTTTGTGTCATGAGCTGCTTTGATGGTCTAACGATATTTATGGACCTTTTCTCAGAATACTATTTTTAAATATAGAAAATGAGATCAATAGCACAAAGGAAAGTGATTATATTGAATGTGGTTGAAGAAGCTGCACTGTAGTCATATATGTTTCTTTTGCAGTGCATTAGACAGATCTAATGATGGGTTTAGCAACACTGATTAGAAGTAGTGAGGAGTGTAAAGGCTATTTTGCTGTATCTGTAAGAACTGCAGTGGATTATAAAAGAATAAGCTTCAAGATAGAAGGCCATAGGTGCTTCTATGTCTGTGGTATTAGTATTAGATCCGTAAAGTCTTAATTAGATGCTAGCACCAAGTTTCAGTTAGAAATTAGTGACCCTGTATTAGACCTTTCAGAGATGCTTGTATTATGTACCATTGAGCTCAGATTGTAAATCTGCGAATATCTAAATGTCCCGAGTGCCTTAAGGACAGCTTGGGAGAAGAGTCATAGTGCTCCTGTGTTTCTTCCATTGACTCTGGAAAAATATGGAAAAGCAAAAACTAGATTTTTAAAAGATTTACACTTACTGAACAATTCCTCTGAGCAATTGGAGGATATGTTAAAGGGAGCCAGAGCCTAGTTATCAGCATGATGTATGACAATATAGATTATTTCTCCCATTTTTCTACCTTTAAAATGGGGAAGTAATTCCAGTGGACTAAAATTTTACCAGTTGAATATGGAATTGCTTGGCGAAGTAATTATATGACACTGCAGTCATGCTTTGCTTAATCAGGGAGATATACATATATATGGTCCCTTGTTGACTGAAATACTGTCATGCAGTGAATGACTGTACTAAGTTTTTATTTGCAATTCTGTCTTGGCAGTAAATGTCTCAAAGGTGACAGTAAATAGGGTCAGTAGTCTCCAGTAATAGGTTTGCATTTGAACTAAGTTTTGGTACTGACTAAAACCAATCTCTTCTTCTAAAGGTATCTTTCCTGAGACGCACCGTCCTCTCCTTCTCCAAAAGGTTGGTTACTTTACTGAAAAGAGCCTGTTTTAGGATTTGTGCTGACATAAATAGTGCTGGGACTTTTTTTTTTTTTTTTTTTTTTGGGTACTGGGCATCAAACTCTGGGACCTTGCGCTTGTGAGGCAGGTGCAAGAACCACTAAGCTAAATCCCCAGCCCCTGTGCTGGGACCTTTTAATGGCTGTATCTGCTGTGATGGACTATAATTAAAGTCTTCTTCCTTATGGATTCACATTAATGAAGTTAATTTTTCCCTGCTTAGGCAGATAAAAGCAGTGGAAGTGACTCCTACATAAAACTAAAAACTGTTTCTGAGGATGAAAGATGAACAAATACTTGAAGAAATATTACTATGTAAAGACTTGTGTCACAAGCATTAAGTCTGAATAAATTGGGATCCTGGTCTAAACTTAAGTCTTAAGGACTTATGGCCAGGCAAAAGGGCTTGTACCCATAATACTAGCAACTTGGAAGACTGAAGCAGGAAGACTGCTTGAGCCCAGAAGTCTAGGGCCAGCCTGGGCAACACAGAGCTCATTTCTTTTAAAAAAAAAAAAAAAAAAAAAAAGTATTAGGGATTTAGCAAAATGTAAATAATCTCTTAAAAGGAATTCGAAACAGATTTATCTCCCACAAGAGAAGAATGTGGGTCAGCAATACAAAAAAGAGAAAATAAAGCCATGTACCAAAATTTTCAGGTAGATTTGGCTACCTTTATTAGTTCTTAGTATAAATTCTTTTAACCTGGTGCACTGTCATCTTTTGCTGGATCCTTGATTTTTTTTCACTTATTACCTATAGCTACTCAAAGATGGAGGCGTGCTCTCACCCATCCTCACAAGGCTGATGAACTTCTTTGTATTCTCTCGAGGGTAAGTCACTATGAAAGACTGACTGTATAGCCTAGGAATAATTACAGCCTGGGCCAAATCCTGAGATTTGGTATTTTCAAGCAAAGGTGTTGGCCTCTTGTTAAGGTAGTAGCAGTAGAAGGAATTTATAAACCACTTCAGGGCCAGACCGTGTGACCACTGAAGTTCTAGTCAGATTTATCATTCTAAATTCTCCCCACACTTACCTTTCTGCATTTTTGACTCTTTCCAGTCTCACCCCAGTCTTTGGACCATATACCCGACCCTCTGAGAGTGAGCTATGGGACATGTGGGCAGGGATCCGCAACAATGATGGGAACTTGGTCATAGACAGGTAAGAAATAAGCCTTTGTTTTGGGTTCCAGAAAGGCTGTTCTGGAATTTGGACAAAGACACAGGATTGCTTATTCTGTGCCTAGCTGGCTTGTTTTCTACCACAAGAAGGCTGGTTTAGGACTGTTAGGCACACCTAATATTGTCATGGTCTGTGCTTTCCAAAAAAGAAAGAAGTCCAACAGGGTGAGCTCCTACACCTAAGCCATTTGGTGCTTTTTGCTTATAAATTGCTGCAAATTCTAATGCTAATTTTGTTTTGTACCTGACTTTGGCAAATCCTTCTTTAGACTCTTTGTTAGTACTAAATGCTTCAAAATGTTCATTCTCCTTTCTGAAAGAAGTCTAAATGCAACCCTCACACTTCAAAAGGCTCGTTTTGCATGTCTTTTTGGTTGCAAAAGGGAATGAGACTCAGGATTTCCCTATGTTGTACAAAGAATTGCCAGGCCTCACTTCAAATGAGAACAAGGATCTTGAGATGGTGTTATCTGTAACTCCTTGAGGTAGGGCTCTGTCCTTTTACCAGATGGGTCAGTGTAGCTTCCAGTGTTTTCACTGATGGCTTTGCTGGGAATTGTGCATTAAAGGTAGCCATTCTTCTTTCCCACTCCTAACAGCCATAAAATCCCCAAAGATTCATTTTACTACATAAAATTGAAAAACAAGAAGAACTGTCTTAAAATTTTCTTATAGTTTCCTTTCCAAAAAAGCAAATACTATTTCTAAGAGGCGATACTGAGGTTCACAAAAATAATTGTCTTGAAGCTGCCAGCCAGAACAATTAGAATGCATGAGTTTGAGTGTTAATATGTGGCTGTGGCATCTTATATTTAGAAAAAGAAATTCTCCCCATTCTGTCTGTGGTACAGAGATGATGCCTTATGGTTATGCACTTCTACATTTAGAATTTCAGAGGCAGATGTCAATTTAGAGATCAACCCTCTTTAGAGATCAGCAGTTCAATACTCTTATTTTAAAAATGAGGAAACTAAGTAAAAAGATGTGTGCTATATCATATCTTTGAGGCATTGAGCTGGTTAGTGTGGAGCCAGAATTGGAACCCAAGATCCAGGCGTTAGTCACATACACTCCAAAATAACTCTTAGCTTTTCTGAGACCTCATTTCTTGCTTACTGGATGCACGGAACCATTAATTCTCACATCGATAGCAGATATGATCACTGCTGTAGTCACTTGGATAAAGTAGGCCGCTCCAGAAATTCCAAATTGCTTCTGCATTAAGATCCATCTCTTGCGGCCATGTCAGGAATTTGAATTCTGTACCTGCTGACTTACCTGTCCTATAGCCTCTTACAGTACATCAATCAGAGGAAGAAGTTTAGAAGACGCTGGGTGGGAGCTCTTGCCTCTGTAACTATTCCCAGTGAGTATCTTTATATTACTTCTTGATAGGAAACCTTAAGGAGTATGGGGTTAAAATAACCAGAATTCCTATCACCTCTAATAAGGATTTCAAGATTTGGCAAATAAGAATATAAGACATGCAGTTAAATCTGAAATTTAGCTAAACAACTACTTATATATGGAGGACATACTAACAAAAACCACCAAAATTAATTTAAAATCTGAATTCAGATTTCACTGGGCATCCTTTATTTTACTGGCAATGCTACTCCCAACATCTAGAAACACCAGTGACATCTGTGTAGACTGAAGTATATAAAACATTGAGGGTATTACTGAAAATGTAGTTGGTATTGCTGATTTCTTTGGTGTGCACTATCACTGAATACCACATTAAATGTTGAATTGCTGGGACTGGAGGCTGATAATCAAGAGCCTTTAGGGCCGAGGATTTAGCTCAGTGGCATTGCACCTGCCTCGAAAGTGCAAGGTCCTGAGTTCGATCCCCAGTACCAAAAAAAAAAAAGACTGCTCATTCATCTTATTTGTACAGATTTAAAAAGGAAATCAGTACAATGCTTCCCACATAGTGGCTAGTGCTCAAGAAATTATTGGTGGGTTTCAAATGTCAAGGGTCAGTTGTAACTGAAGAGACTTAAGAAATGACAGTAACAGTATCTTGATCTACAGAAAGAGAATGTTGAAAGTGGGGCTTATTCCTTTTGGTCCAGGGCACAGATGAGCTGAAGAGGGACCAAATGGTTCTATGTAGGAGAAAATGTCCCAAATGAACTGATTGGGGAACGCTCAGTAGTTCCTTATAGCCTAACCAATAATAGAAGCTAGGTTTTCTATCATAAAAATTTTTATTTTACAGAAATCTCCCACCACATCCCAGGGGAGTTAATTTTAGGGTGGCCGTAGGAGAACAGATTTGAGAGCTTTCAGTAAGTCATTCCTCTTCTCTTTCCCAGTTCATTTTATCTATGGGCCAATGGATCCTATAAATCCCTATCCAGAGTTTTTGGAGCTGTACAGGTGAGTCTCCCTCAGAGGTCTTAGTTTTGTTAGTATTTCATCCTGACAGGGGTAAACACAACTACTTCTTGAGGGACACTGGCACTGACCTCATTAGCTTCTCATCCAGGAGACACAACATAAAAAGATGAGTCGGGAAACCTTATTCTCACATAAGTATAAAGATCAAGAAGTTCAGTTATACATTATCTTAAATAGCCTGTTTTCACATACTCCCAGGTGTAGAGGTTAAAAAAAAAAAGCTATCACGTGAACCACAGTATGAGAGTAGATACCCTGTTTTAGTCTGATTATAAAACCAGTTCATTGTCCTAACCTGAGCAGACTGCAGCAGAGATTGAGACGAGTTCACTGTGGAAAAGTTGTTATTCTTTGTGTTTGTTATTTTCTCTGGGTACTTACTTGGAAGGCGTTAGAATTTGAAACCTTGACTTTGTCACCTAACAAAGTTCCATACCTTCATGTGGCCTACTGTATACAACCCAGTAGTAAACAGCTTGCATAGAATTTTAAACAATATTCCCTCTCACATCTCCGACATTAAGGAAGTTCTTTTGCTATCTTTGTTTGGGCTTCGAGTTGCTGAACTGATTCACTTGTTTGATGCTTCATGCTTCTCTATGGAGCTGAATTCTGTTTTGACAACTGTTGCAAAAGTGCTGTATTTTCAAGTTGACTGTTGGATTATGAACAATGAAAAGCTAGTGTGTCTAAAGTGGAACAAGTTTATCTGCTTAAGATATAATTCCAATGTAGAAGGTGAATAAACTGTGTTGGTAGTTCCTTCCAGTGTAGTATGTCCATAGGGGCATTTATTGGGGCTTCTCACTGGCTTACACTCCTCCCCGCTCAGCCTCAAGTTCACCTACATGCTGTTCTCTTCCACTAGGAAAACGCTGCCGAGGTCCACAGTGTCGATTCTGGATGACCACATTAGCCACTACCCACAGCTAGAGGATCCCATGGGCTTCTTGAATGCATATATGGGCTTCATCAACTCCTTCTGAGCTGGAAAGAGTAGCTTCCCTGTGTTACCTCTCCCACTCCTGTATCTGTTGTGTTTTCCACTTAGGAAGAAATGCCCAAAAGAGGTCCTGGCAATTGAATACTGTTCTCACAAAAGTCCATTTTACTCACATTGGTGAACAGAATCTAGAAAAAAGGTAGCAAAAGCTCTAAGGGTGACATAATAGTCCACCTCCTGTTCCTTTGACATCTGATCAAGGGTATGGACTTACCTTTGTATTTTAGGAAATTCTGGTGAGCACTCCTTCTCATTGACTCAGAAAGACAGGCAGTAGACATTCTTCTGCATAAAAGACTTTTTTTTTTTGGTACCGGGGATCGAACTTGGGACCTTCCACTTGTGAGCCAGGCGGCGGAACCACTGAGCTAAATCCCCGGCCCCTATAAAAGACTTTTTAACACTTCTGTGAACTTTTATGAAATACTTAAAAATGATAATTTCCCATTTGGAATCCTACAGTAGAAAAATGAGGAGAGGGGGCCTGCTTACCTCTCCTTGAATGGCTTTAAGGGCACATAGTTTTTTTAAAGTTCTCTAACACAGCTTCAGTGAGAGTGAGAGTGAATCTCCCTTGTCATAACTTTGGATTTAGTTTTATCAGCTGCTTCTAATTTTAGATATTTTGTTAAAATAGATATTGTTAACAATACAGTATTTTGAGTACGCTTCTAGGCTATGATTTGCCTACAGATTATATATAAGGATACTTAACCAGCAGACCCTTACTCTGCCACAATAGTGAACCTTATTACTATGTATAATTTCTTAATAAACTGAGCTAAATCCAAACTATTTATAGACTTTCCTAAAATCACAGGACATGAAGGACCAATTGCATTCATTATATTCCAGATTTACTATTATTACCTAGAAAGACCAATTCTAACAGTGCATAACATTCTGACTCATCATACCTCAGTGCTTTAGAAGCATGTCCCTCCTGAGCCTAACTGGAGTAGAGGGAGAGGACTGTTGTGTAGTCCAGTTCCCATGCTGAATATGCACTCTTCTTGTGATGATCGCTTAGCTTCCATTGGCTGTCCCAGAGAGGCTTTCTCATGTAGCTCAGCTATTCCTGTCCTTTATAGACAGGAAAGTTCCCAGATACTTTTAAGAACAAACTGTGAAAGACCTATAAGCAAATGGTGCTGAATACTTTTTTAAAGCTACAGTTTCACTGTCTTAGTCAAAGCAGGATTATTAAGTGATTAAAATTTTTTAAAAAAAATTAGTTACTTCAAGTATAACAACTTTTAAACTGGAATAAGTATTTATTTTCTATTAATAAAAATGAATTGTGACAAAAATGGATTCTGGCTCCCCCCACCCTCTGGGATAAAATTTTCCAACATTGTCAGGAGCTTTCACACATTAAATAAAAGAATGATGGAAGTTAAGCAGCTGGAGTATAAGATAGTATTTGATTTTCAAGAGTACCCAAAGCTGCACTGTCATACCAAAGCTGACCAAATGAGAAAAATAAGGAAAAACCAGACCAAACCATGAAACACCAAAACCCATGCACAAGGACAGACGTTTGCTTGATCTGTTGACTTAGGGCCAAACATTTAATTTGCTTCTCCAAAGTCATTAAGCTTTAGGAGTGTGATTCTGGGGAATTCATGCCACTAGCCTAAAAGCTCACTGACAGTGAAGTGTGTCATCTTCCTCATATGAACTTATCCAACAGAAGCCAAGATAACATCTACAGGTGTTCTCTCTTTGCTTCTGACAGTCACCTGCATGGTCACACCATCTGCTAAGGCCAGCCTGGACCTCACCAATAAATCATAGCCACCTCTGTATACACCTGAGAAAAAAAAGTAAGGAAAGCCATATTAAGAACTCAAAATAAGCTCCGATAATGAAATTTATCATGCTTTACCTACATCTCCTTTCTATTATTTTAGTTTAGCTTTTCTAAAATGAAATTTGTGGGAATTGAATACTACATATCAGTTCTAGCTTTTAAAAAAATATTCCCATGAGATCAGGTACACAGAAGGTATTCAATTATCTAAGTAGGGGCGAGAGTGGGTGGCACTGGTATCTGTGTGAGAGACTGAGTATGTCAGGGCAGACATTCATCCTAAAAGAATAGCATGCAAACCAAATTATTCATTTTGACAGGGCTTCAGATTGTTACATAATGGGCTTCTGGTACAAAAGCAGGACATGGGATGCCCGTCCACAGCCCTTATTACATTTTGTAACAAAATACAGTATAAGGGAACTCTGATAGAAGTCTCTTACCTGCGAGATAGAGCGAATGGGAATTCTTGTTTTCAGGTACTTTATCTGACCTCTCACATGGTTGCATGCCCAGAAATGTGATGATGTTGTTGACAGCTTCTGTGTTGAGAAAGTTTATGCAACAGTATTAGAGAAGTTGAGCACTAGGATCTACCTTTGTACTCATATATCCTGGGAGCTGGGGCACACAGTGGTGTGGATAGTGTGTTGAGTGAGGCTACTGGCCTTGAAAATGGATGATTCAACTAGATGATAAAGACAGGTACCTGGTCTTTTAAATAAATGACTTAGGATGGATTTAATGAAAGAGGAGTTCTGGAATAACACATATGCCTATTAAGTTTTATACTGTTATATCAGACAGTACACTGGGAACACAACTGTTCTCACCTTCAAGTGTTTTGGTAGAGCTGAGGGCAAAGGTCTCTTCTTTCTCAAAGGTATCTCCCACCTCTTCCCAAGCAGCAGAAAAATTAGGCTTCAGTACCTTCTGAATGTGGTCAGACACACTAACTTCAAGATCTTCCAGCTAGTAGGTAACAAACAGCAGTCAGTAAATAGAAGTCCTTTTCGTACAGAACAAAGACGGAAGGAACCAATCATTTATCACTCTGTTATATCCCTGCAGGGGCACAGGAAAAACTCTACCATCACAAAAGTTTAAATGATGTAGTCTGGATAAAGTTAATGCTGTGGGCCTTAGCACAGGAAAGTGAAAAAATAGGACATCTAGCAAGAGCCAAATTCAGATCCATACCTGTAGCCCTGAGATGCACAGCTGTCATGCTGCCACACCTAACTGCTGAATTCAGGCCACACAGTACTTTCTAAAATTCATATTCACTAAAAGGTTGATAAGTCTTCCTTCCTATGAATATTTTTCAGTCCATAATCTGGCTATATTATAAGCAAACTAAAAGTTGCTGAAGCAAAAACAGAACAACCCACTTCAAGTAAAACTGATTTCATGTATTACAGTCTCATGAAAAATAATGTGTTTTCATCTTAAACATCCCTATTACAAGTAGAAATAAGGGTGAGTTTCCTTGTTTTAATTAATTATAAAGTGGTAAATCTATTCTCTTTGCATGGTGCAATCCCATTACACAGGAGTGGTAATCTGAGAAGAACAGAAACCCCATAAATTCATGCCAGCTGTTCCTCGAAAAATGCTCTTAGGGAAGATGTCTTGTCTTAGTGTTGGAACGGTGTCAATGTTTCTACAGCGATGACTCACCACATACTCATCATCATACCCATCCTCATCTGGTACTCCAGTGTTAGGGTCACAGTCCCGGACTGTAAATTTCATGGTGCAGCTAAAGGAGCCTGCAACTGGAGGAGAAAGAGCAGGCAAGCCCATGTCAGAGGTATTACGAGCACATCGGTTCCATCATTAACGGAAGCACCATTTGTGCTGCTCTGTTTTCAAGTTAAACATATATATGCCTTATTTTCTAGGGCAGTAGTTCTCAAGGCCACATGCAAGTGAGTCAGAAAGGCAGTCTCACAAAGTAGGATGTTAAAATCTATTCTGGACTTTGGGTTAGAATAGTACAGAAGAGATGACATGGGCAAACTATTTCTGTGTTGGTGTGAAGAAAGCAGTAAGGGAAACACTTTTGGAGGCTTTTTGTCATGCTTGTCATAAGGCCCTATATGTTGAAAAAAAAAAAAACAACAATCATTGCTACAGGACCTGACAAAATAAGACACACTGATGGTAAAAAACATTACAGACCATCAGACTAACATTGACCAAATACACCTGAGTCTCAGTATTAATACTTTCAATTGTGGACTGATTTCCACAGATCACCAGAATGAACTTGCTTTAAGTCAACTTTCAATTACACTGATTAGGTCAGTAAATAGAATCTATTATTGATAAAGTCAGTGACTTAAGATGGAAAAGCAAGTGTGCAATTATATGTTTGACTGTTGGAAGTAATAAATGTTTTGATCCCCGGTACCAAAAAAAAAAGTCAAATTGGAAGTAATAAGAAATGGAGTTGGGGGTCACATTTTTGAAAAGTGTAGTTTTCATGATAATGAGGGAACTGAAGAAAAGGCATTTAGGGTGAATCCATGGTCTAAGGAAAGCCTTATAAGTACAAAAAATATTAGGAATTGGAGCATTAGGAAGCTATATGGGAGATGAGCAAGGAGAAGAAAGAATAGACTCAGATATAAAGAACGTGTATGACCAATTCCGTAGTAAGACTTTCATCTGCTTGTCTTTAAACTCACTCTGTGTTTGTCTCTCCATCCCCCATCCATCATACTGACATTACATATAAAGGAGTAAGCTAATGTACCGGACACTAAAAGACGGTTGAGACACAATCTTTTAAGTCTCTAGGAGCTGACTGTTTAGGGGTGTGTGGGCATGATCTATCTATAACATTATAACTGAATGCTGTATTCTTTAACATCAGATTTAACAGATACTGTGTGAAGTTTCAGGATTAACAGCGTGGGAAAACTATAAAACACGTGAAAGGATGTAACAGTTTAGCTGGGTCTCAAAAGATTGGAGAAGAGCTTTGGCTAGCAGAGGAAGGTAAGGACCAACAGGAAAGAGGTCAAAGTCCATGGGGTAGTTGGAAACAGTAAGGTATGCTAATACATAGGTGTTGATGAGGTTTCATTTAGGAACTGTAAAGTAATGTATTAAAAATTATTTTACAACTGCCAGGTATGGTAGCACATGCCTGTAATCCTAGTACTCAGGAGGCTGAGGCAGGAGGATCGTCATGAGTTCAAGGCCACCCTGAACTACAGAGCAAGACTCTGTTGTAAAACAACAAACTTTGGGGGGGTCATTTGAGACAATTTTGAGGTAGTCAAGAGACTGAAAGGTTAGAGATAAGCTAAATAAAATGGTGCCAAATTCAGACCACTGGTGGGAAGTCCATAAAGAATGGATCTGAATTCAGAGAGCAATGGATTCAATAGAACATGTCGAAAATTTATGACAGTAGTGGATTAATCTCTAAAGGAAAGAATATACTTATCAGCACTGCAGAATCTGTGTCAGTATTATAAGAAATTATTGTGGTTAAATTAAGGTAGGATTTTCTTCAGGAGGAATGGAAAAGAAGTATATGTTAACAGAAACCCAGCACAGGTCAATTGAGGTCTTAAAAAAATGAAAGAGACGCGAGAGGTATGGCTAAAAGTCACAAGAATGCAGCGTCAGGACAGACATTAAGTAATAAATTATATGCACTCCCGCTTAAGCAGAATATAGGCAGATGAAAAGAAGAGGAGACACAAAATTAGGGAACAATGTTGATCACTGACTGAGGCAAATTTAATTTTATGTAGAAGACAGAAGTAAATGTAAATGTAATTAAGTACATGAGACAGAAATGGACTGAGGAAGTAAATTAAGACAGGTATTAGTAGAGAAAATGTTCTTAAAACCTTGGTAGCAAATTTTTAATTAAAAGGTTTGATATAGCAAGGTATTATAGAAACTCTGGGGTGAATTTCAAAAAAGCTACTGGTGGTAATCTATGAGTGCAGTTAGAGAAGATGACTGACACTGGGTGATGAGAGGAGGGAAGAGGGACCTTTCCAGGGCAAATGCACAATACTGAATCCACCTCCATGCTATAAAGATGATAGCTTCAAGCATAAGGCAAGGCAAATAACCAAAGGGAACAGGAAAGTATGCTTTAAGGTCTACATTGGAATTGTTCTCAGAAATGGGATTCATCTTGTGAGGACAGGCTGAAAATAAGAGCCAATTTCTGAGATACATCTGAAAAGAATACAGAATTGGAGAAAAGATGGATGCTGGGAGGAAAGAGAGAGATGTGTGAATTGGCTGGGGTGCAGAACATACATTATGGCAAATGTGAGAATGGGAAATTTGGAAGGAAGTTGACAGGTCTCTACCACTGGAGGGAAGACTGGTGAGGTAAGGATGGAGTATATGAAACAATTCTAGAAAGCTTTGTAAGGATAATAAAGGAAGGGTGCATCAACAGGACAAAACACTAGAAAGAATGGGTCTGAAACAGGCTAACTGCAGCAATCCATGTACTTCTGAAGTGAACTGAGAAGGGACAGATGTAGTATAGGGTGTACGAAGTCAAGAAAGATGGTCACACACTGAGCCAAAACTGAGGAGCAAGTAACTATCCAGAAGCCACTACGGAATCCTTAGGAATGCTATATAAATGGCAGGAGTGATGCTGAAAGGTTTTTCTCTAGAACAAATATAGGAGGGAATGGAGGAACAGTACAGAAGAGCAACACTGAAGCTGCCCTGAGATGAAAAAGGCCCAGTCACTAAAGAATAACACATCAACTGAAAGGATAAGATGGTATTCCCAGGCCAAAAGTCAGGAGGTTAGAATAAAAAAGGTAAGGAGAGTAGATGCAAAGGAAAGGAAGTATTACCTGGTGTAAAGCAGAGCTAGTAGAGTAAAGATCTCAAATGGGGGGTTCTGTCAGAGTTCAAACCAGGTCTGATTGGTCACATGTGGGGCATAAAGGCCATGGGAAATATACAGAAAGGGTGAGGAGCAAATACCTGAGTAGGATGCTGCAGTAGAGTATCTCTTGAAGCTTGGAAAAAAAATTGGTAATTAAAGGACTTAGTTAATGGAAAAACTCATTAGAAAGCTGATTAAGATTAATGCTGATAAAAACCTATTGCTGACAATTTTCTTTAGAGGCTTACTTAGAGGTTGTGAACAGGTAGTTTCTCCAGAGAATGGATTATTCCTGCTAGATGGGGAATGAGTGAAGATTATGACGATGGAAGTATATCTGAAGACAGTAATTCTGCAACCCTTTCTTCTCCTGTAGAGAGATGGTAAGTGAAAGGATGACAGAGTTAAGATACTGTAGATTATTGCATAGTGTGCCATTAAAGTTGCTCAGAGAAGTTCCCTGCTTCGTGGAGACTGGCTAAAAGTGACACACATTTCCTAGGGAGTCTTGTATGAAAATGTCACCGAAGAAGAGAAGATGGAGGCTGACAAAAAAAGAAGTAGGATTTAGGCTGGGGAGTGTGTGTGTGTGTGTGTGTGTGTGTGTGTGTGTGTGTGAAGTATGGGTAGAGAAGGGCATTAAAGAGGGCCAGATTGTATTGCAGTAGAGAGAGGTGAGTTACATTAGATTACATCCAAAGGCAGAGAATGTAAAGAGAGGGTGGCTAAATAAGAGTGCTATGAGGCTGAAAATAAGAGTCAACTACTGAGGAGATATTTATGAAAAGAATACAGAATTAGAGAAAAGATGGATGCTGAAGCTAAGGAAGGAGAAGGATGTATGAAATGGGTAGGGGTATGCCCTCTTAGAATCTTTGCTGAATGATATCTGAAGCAAAAATATGACCAATAGACTGAAAGGTCAAGGAGTCAAAATGCAATGGATCTTAGGCAAGGCCAGTGGTGGGACTATGAAGGTCTGGACTGAACTGAGAATATACATGTATTCAGAACAGTGGAGAGGAAGCAAGAGACATGGAAGGAAAGACTATCAAATCCACAAGTATGACAAAGATGGTAGCTGGTGAAAAAAGCAACTTAATATAGGTTAACACAGCTGTTTCTCTAGGGTCAATCAAGGGAAAGAGTGGAGGAGCCTGCAGAAGACATGGAGTCACTGGAAGATTGGTAGGTACTGATATGAGGGATATGACACCATAGGTGCACCAAAGATGATGGTTAAGAGAGAAGAGAGAGACTGCTATGTAAGAGAGACTATGTACTGAGAGCACTGTACAGAATACTTAAGCTAGGCAGGGTGGTGCACACCTATACTCCCAGTACTCTGGCAAGGTGAAGGAGGAGAATCACAAGTTTGAGCCTAGCCTGGGCAATTCAGCGAGACCCTGCCTAAAAATAAAATTTTAAAAAAGGGCTGAGGATGTAGCTCACTGTGAAGGCCCCAGATTCAATCACGAGTACTGGGGGGGAAAAGAATACTTATGAGTATGAGAGGCAACCTGGGCAGAGAGGATGAGAAATGATATTTTCCAGAAGGGAAGTCCTGTAAGACCTTAATATGTGGGTTTTTCAGACAGATGTTGGGTCTTAATATCAGACTTCAACGGGAAAAGAACAAGAGCCTTAAGAGTCATGTGGAAGCTTTGGTGGGAAGTTTTAATTAGAGTGCTTGGGAGGAGATGGATTAAGATAAACTGATATAAAAAGACAATGGGAGAGCTCTCTGAATAGCTTGTAGAATGGGTGATTAATACTGTATTAGGAAATGAGTGGCTGGAGATCATGTTGGGAATCCAACTCAAGAGTAAAACTTCATTTGTTATTCTCATGTTCAGATGGTAAATAATTATACAATATGTGGGAAGGCAAATAAATCATCAAAGGGAAACAACAAATGAATGTCATGTAAAGTGCTGTAATGAAGTTACTCTTAGAAGTTACTCTACTGTGGTTTTGTCTTGTTTTGTTTTCAAACAAAAGGCACTAGAAAGAAACCTGCCTAGGGAGTGCTGTTCAAAAGGAGAAGGAGTCCATCTGAATGAAACATAGATGGTTATGAGTGGAGCTGTTCAGGAAGCTTGGTGGAAGAGTGAGTGCAGAGATAGGTTCAGGGCTAGTGCAAACATCCAGTGTGCAGAGAGTGAGCACAGTGAGCGCCCATTGTGAGGAGTCTGTTTATTCAGAAAAGACTACTGCCATGTATGGGAATACCTATATGGAGAAATAAAGGGTAGATGGAGTGGCAGTGAGGCAGATCAGGTCTATAAAAAAAGTTTCTCCCTGAAGGGAAAAACTGGTAAGATCTCACACTGGGTCATGTCAGTGAACTTGTTTGGGAAGGCTCAGTAGCAAATGAATGGGGGATCTAAGAGTGTCAGCAATATGGATAGGAGAGCGTAAGCTAACTAGGTCTATTCCATGACAGACATTTTCATTAAAAATCTGCTTAATAGGAAAGTTTAAGGGTGTTTTATTAAGATACATTCTAAAAAGGCATTGCTAGCAACACCAAGATAAATAAAGACTGGCCAATTAGGAAGCATGGGTGAGTGGTTTGTTTATAAAGGAAACTATTTCCTAAGGAATGGTTGGGAATCATGGAGGAAGTAAACTTCAGGAGAATACCTACTAATCTGTTGTTATAATAAAGGGATAGTCATTAAAATGGATAGGTAAGCTAGGGTAGAACATAATAGGACAGGAGCTTTACTGTAAGTAATGAGTGCTGTGTGAATTAGAGCAGGGTCCTGGGCTGACAAAGAAGCTGTACATTAAAGAGATCAGAAATGGTCTAGAGAGATCTGTCAGATCTCTGAAGGGGCTAAATGTTTGGTGTTACATTTGCAATGAGTGTGTGGTATAGATAGTGAGAGAGAAGAGAAGTAAAGATCTCAATGTGAATAGGCATCAGACTAGTTCTTGAAGTCTTGATAGGAAAAAAAATTTAAATAAGCACATATATAAGAATACACACTCTCAAAGACAGCACTGAATATTATTCACAGATATGGAACTATTTATTAAAATTATAAAAATAAGGTAAATATCTCCATTTATCTCATTTATATAGTGATTTTCTTCTTAAAAGGGAGAAATGATTCTATCTTGATTATATATTAAGTATTTTATTTCTATAAAAAAGGATCTGAAGCAAAATAACAAAGTTAAAATATGAAAAAGTGAGGGAGTGGCTGTACAAATTCTAGGGTGATGGAGTTTTAGTTAAAAGACTTGGTTGATAAAAAAGCTCAGAGGAGGAAGATTAGGATGAATCTTGTTAATAAAAGACATTGACAGTAACCTGAAAAACACTGGTTTAGAAATATGGCTGGGTATTTATCTGGTAAAGACGATGATCTGTATTTGGTGAGAAAGGTGTGTTATTAAAAGAGTACCAGTCAAAAACACACCCTTTGATAAGATAATGTATTCATTACTATGAGTATTGAGGAAGCCAGTAATACCATTATAGATGTTAATATATAAGTGCAAATAACTGAAGGAAATTAAGAACTTCCTGAAGTATGTTCTTTGCTCAGAACAAAAGTGTCACACTAGAACTGGATGTCAAGTGAGAGAAATTACTGAGACATGGATAAGAAAAAAAAAAAAGAAAGGAGCAGAGAGAAATGAAAGCTGATGTAAATAAGGACAGGGGGTTGTAGGATTTAGGCTGCGGTATAAAGCATGCAGTTTTCCAAACGTGTTAGACCAGTATTAGTAAGGGCCAGGGTGAGAAGCATCGAGACACGAGAATTAAAAGTTCAGTGAAGAGTTGTATTTTAAACCTGATATCAGGCAATAGAGATAAGAGGGAGATGAGAATGTGACAAAATAAGAATTTGAGAATGAAAAAGAAAAAAAAAGAAGAAAGCTGGGCATGGTGGCCCATACCTGTAATTCTAGCACTTGAGAGGCTGAGACAAAAGGATTGCTGTGAGTTAGAGGCTAGCCTAGGATATATAATGATGTCTTGAGTGAGAGAGAGAGACAGAAAGAGAGAGAAGCAGAGGAGAGATTGAATTTATGATATATTGCTGCCCAGAAAGCTTTGTTAGAAAAAGATTTGAAAAAATTGGTGTACAATACAATGGGAAATTAAGAGGGAGATTAACAGACATAAAATGGGCCAGAGATGGAATCATAGGCAAGTCCAGACTTTCTGGATGGTGGAAACACTCACTACCAAGTGCAAGAAATAGGAAGACAATAGGCTGAATACTGAATGGTGAGTATTAAAGAGTGTACGTATTCAAAAAATAATTAAATCCATTGGAAAGATCTAGCTGAAAAACAATAGAATGTTGAAATAAATGTCAGAGGAGTTCATAGCAAAAAGAGAAAGATAAAGAGAAAAGGAGAAGAGCACTATTCAAGTTGTTTAAAGATAGAAAGACAGTGGCACAGATTTTGATGGAAAAAATGGCTACTGCTCCACACTTAGGCCAAGTCTTGACAGAAGAAAAAGAAAATAGAGACTAGCCAGTAAGTATGGGAACACAGAGGATAGCCAGGAAATACTGTATAAATTACAGAACAGTTTTCAGAAGGTGATGCAGATATCACCTGCTCTCTAGTCACATGATGTAAATACTAGCTAACATAAAAAGTTTTTCTTTGGGGAGTGCTGGGGATTGAACCCAAGGCCTTTGCACTGAGCTACATCCCAGTTCATTTTTACTGGTTTTTTTGGTACGGGGATCAAACTCGGGTCCTTGCACTTGCGAGGCAGGTTGGAACCACTGAGCTAAATCCTTGGCCCTTTTACTTTTTATTTTGAGACAAGGTCTTGTTAAGTTGCTCAGGCTGGGCTTAAACTTGTGATCCTCCTGTCTCAACCTCCCATAGACCTGACAGTACAGGTGTGCAACACCATGCCCAGCTAGAAAAGTTCCTATATATATATCACCATATGCTTGCAAAACTTGGTACAGTGAGTTACCATTCTTGTGCTAACAAAAATTATTTGCTTGCACACAAATCTGCTCAGAAAGGTATATTTTTGATGTGGTCATAGCTCTTCTACCAGTAGGCTCACTTTCTATGCACAAGGATTTTTTTATGTTGCACAATGCTCCTGTCATCTTCCCTACAGTATGGGTGGGACAACTGAAGAAACTCATCAATTGGTAAGTAAACATTTCCAAAGTATTTCTTCTTTACATAATTCATTAAAAATATATATATTTGTTATTTATCTTGAAAATATGTCATATTTCTTACAGTATAAAAGGGAAATGCCAATTGTTGTCTTTAATGTAGTATGGAATCATTTTGCACCACACATATCTGCTGTTGAATGAATTCTTTGTAAATTAATTAGGCATTTGTCTTTTAAAATGGTTTATATTTTAAGGAATTCTTAGGTTTTTATTGGTGTTTTAGTGGTGGTTAGGAAAATTACTTAAAAAGCAGTTGAGTCAGGAAGAGTACTGTCTAGTGAGGCAATTCAACAAGAAAGAAGGGGTGAAGATAAAGTTGGTAACTAAATATAGGACACAGGAGGGACAGTGTCCAGGAAAGTAGATCTGCAAAGAAAACTGTAGTTGACAGAAAAGTTAGAGTCAGGCTTAGTGAACTGGACACAAAATAAGGCAAGAGGCAGGGATCCTACTAAGAAACAAACAGAACCAAAGCAATTCAGCACAGTATGTAGGAAAGCAAAAATATAAAAATGGATTGAGCAATGAATGTAGAACAAGAAAAGGTACCTAACAGAAAATAATAGGACTGATACATAGTAAATGGATGGTTAACAAAAATTGTTTTTCTAAGGCAGAACAGAATAGGAATAAAAGAAGAAAGTAGGTGGAAAAGCACTGTAAAATTTACTTTTAGATGGAAAATGACATGTAAGGATGACACTATGAAGAACAAGATAGTATAATTTTAACAAATGAGATAAGAATATAGGTAGAAACTAAGTAAAAAAAAGTACTTCATAGATTTGATAACACTTCAAAGCAATGTGAGTAAATACAAGGCCAGCTAGCTTCACAATAAGGAAACCCAGCAACAGTGAGATCAGCAGAAGAATATAAACCAAGAAAAGGGATACAGGATATAAGAGGAGCTAAAGATAGTGAAAGAAAAAGAAATGAAGGTAGGAAAGCAAGTGAGAAGACAACTAAATGTATCAGAGTGGAATGTTAGAAAAAAGCAAAATGGCTAAGACAGATTGAACTGTAAATTTGAATCTAATTCGCAACAAAAAAGAAGAAATTAAGAAATGAGTAAAGAGGAACTGAAGCAAGATAGCAGAGAGAGCACCAGGTAGAGAATGGCATTGAAATGTGCACATCCATATTTGGAAAGGACAGCTACCAGCCTCAGAAAAGATGATGCCAAACAATGGCTAAAAGAGGGCAGAGGTTTCAAGGTATCAAACAAGAAAGAGAAAGGAAGTTACAGAACGGATAAGGCAAATCAGTATAATTTACAACACAGATCTTTTAGACAAATCATTTAACAGAGTCTGAGGGTGAAGTACAAAAATAAGGAATGGGACAACAAGTTCTAAGCACTTGTTTTAAAAATATAGTAAAGAAATTGCTTTTGTGAGAATTCAATGCTGCTTTCAGAGTTGGAAAAATACTGACAATGTTGAGTAAGGTAATATAAACTGAATTATGAATATGGTGCGTGAAAAAGGAAGACATACTTGAAAAGTAAGTAAAAAGGGCATTGTCTGATTGGCAATGACTTTCAAGAGGAAAAGGAAACAAACAAATAAGGGGAAGACACAATTATATAATGCAGATGGGGTGGAGGTGTTGTATGTGAAAGAGGAATCCAGGGAAGGGAATGTGGTAGCTCCAAGAAGCAGAATGCCAGGTCTGCATCAGAGTGGATGTGCTGAGATCCTTGAGTGAGGACGTCAGATGGCCACCACTGGAACGCTGGGGGCCTGAAATGGGAGGGTGAGGCCCAGGGGCACAGGGAGCACAGGGGGCACCCACAGCAGTGATTCTTACCGGGGATGGGGGGTGGGTTCCACCCGAGGGGGCTGTGGGCATGGCCCCAGGGAGGCCTGTCAGGACACGGGAGGGGAGCAGGGTTCTGCTCACAGACAGTAAACAACAGCAGCAAAGGGACCCAGAAGATGGTT
>NW_004624783.1:5774853-5785317 GCF_000247695.1 Heterocephalus glaber | reverse complement strand
CACCAGAGGGGAATGGGGCTAGTGCTGAAGGAGAGCTCATGAAGAGATCAGTGCTGAGGTGGGAGGCAGAGGAGGAGGAGGATATGAGAGACTGGGATGGAGGGGCTGCCTGGAAGAGAGAGCTGTGAGGCTCAGCAGTAGTCAGGTTGCCAGCGGGCAGGTGTGTGAGATGGGGTGGGCATTGCAGTGTCAGGAGTGAGGGCAGAGGAAAAAGCATGTGGCACAGGAACATGGTGGGAGAAGAGGCAGATGTTTCCAAGAGTGTTTTCAGAAGACTGAAAGAAAGGAGAAAGGAAACATGAAAGACACAGGGGCCACGGATGTGAAGTTCTTCAAGGAGACCACAGCTGGGGCCACAGGGACAGCTGGCCAGAATGTATCGCCAGTATGGTCTATCTGAGGCTAAGATGCCTGAATGTGGCAGAGCACTGGGTGTGGGGGACACGTGAAGATGGGAGTGGACACCCAAGGACTAATGCTCAGCCAGATGATTCACAGAGGGCTGCTGAAAGCATGGCTGATTGGAGGGTGTGGCTGCATCTCCTTAAGCAGTACAGAGGAAAGCAGGCAAGAGGATCAGCTGCAACCAGCAGAGGAAGAGAGGAGGTGAGGGGTGTGCAGCATGTTGGGAGCAGGCTGATAAAGAGCAGAGGGAAGAGTCAGCAGGGGAGAGAGAAGAGGGCTACTGAAAGGGTCAGCAAAGGTACTGCAGCATGGAAGGCACATCAGGGCCAAGGAGAAGGGAGAAAGTGATGGATCTGGCGGGCCGGCTCAGGGAACAAAAGTGCACAGCACAGGTAACAGAGAGTATGGGGAAATGAGAATGAGGTTGTAACATGAGTGAGTTGTAATGTTTATGGGAACCTGTGATCACTGAAGACCAGTGTCAAACAAGGAAATGGCAAGGTGATGGCCCGGTGAACAAGTCTGAAACAGGAAATAATAGTCTCTAATATGGTGGAAATGAGAGGGTGGCATGGTCATGGGTGAATTCAGATAGCAGATGGACTCAGCAGACCACATTGGGAACAAAGAGACCAGCAATGGTGGCATAGTGAGGACTTATCAGGAAGGCAGCAGGCACTATGGGTGGGACTTCTGAGTGCATATATTGGGGCATGGCAAGAGAAGGACTGGATGTCAAAGAAGAAGTAGAGGGTCTTTGGAAAGGACAGCAGGAGAAAATGCAGTGGATGGCTGTGCAAGGGTTACGTCTGAATCCAGAGTGGTAAGAGAAAGGCATTGGAGCTGCACTGACATAGGAAGGTGGTATGTGTGATGTCAAGTATATGGGTTGACTGCAACACAGTGTACAGGAGGCATATAAGGGGATCAATCTTGAACAGGGGCTAGTGAGGAAAAGAGGGTAGATGGAATGCAGAATTCCCAAATTGGAGATGTTGGAAGATCTGAGAGGACAAGTTGGTGGATGGGTGGTATCAGTGTCAGATCGTAGGAGCAGAGAGGAAGATCAAAAGCCCTGGCATTTGCAGAATGGGGAGCTAAGGTAATAGTGGGACACAGGGCCAAAGGCATGAGTAAAACAGACAAAACCAGGTAGGGTTGCACTTTCAGATGGCTCCAGCACCGACAGCACTGGCAGGTAATCTCAGGGACATGGGGATGGACTCATGCAGACTGAGTCTAGAATGTAGCTAGAAAGATGCTTGCAAATAGAAGAGGAGATATTTTAAAAAATCATTCATTATATCTGTTCTTCCAAATTCCAGAGTGGCTGGAAGGTTGGACATGTAGTGCATAGGGGATTGACTCCATAGTCACACTGAAATTGGTGTAGGAGGTTCACTCTAGAACCCAATGGGGCATCATGAATTTAATATGAGACAAACAGCAATCCAGGAGGAAGCAATGCTCTAGAGGTAGGGGCTTTAGGGACTGGATGAAGGGATTATATTTCAGGCCACCTGATCCAGAGTACAAGAGAAGAGACAGTGGCCCCTACATAAGAAGAGAGTCTTAAAATCTGAACACAAGCATTGTGAAGGTAATGTGCCAAGACAGAAGAAACACGTAGGACTCAAACAAACATTAGGGGTCCTATGAGGGCAAGCTCTTGGAGCAAGGATGCATCTGGCTAGTAGGGCCTTACTAGGGGAAATGGAAATTACAAAGGAAGGGCGGAGGAAGAAGTGGTAAGAATAGCTATAGAGTTTTGTGGGTACCTACTTAATAGAAAGGGACCAGAAAAGAGGAACAATTTTAGTGAAGGAGAAGTAGGAAAAGAGAGCCTATCAGAAGAAATAGGTGGAAAACAATGGAAGAAGTGGTAGTCAAAGGTTTGAAAAGAGAAACTGAATAGGGAGAGGATGAAAAGAGTTTGAGTAGTGAGAGCAGAACTAAGGAGTGAGCAGACTGATAATGGAGAAAGGAGTGAATACCAAAGTGGGCAGGTGGTAGGCAGTTGAGAGAAGTACAGCCCAGAGATGAGGCAGGGAGCCATCCCTTGGCCAGGAGGAGAAAGAAAAGAAATGGCCACAGAAAGCAAGGCAGCAAGAAAGGATGAGGGAAGATGATATGAAAAGGAGGTCATATGGAAGACAGATGGGGCAGGAGGCATACAGGAAGGATGGAGAAAATGGGGTGGGGGTGGGGACGGGTTGGTGAGACAGACTGGACAGCAATAGGAGAAGAAGAAGGGGCCATACCAAGTGGGAATGAAGACACATACAGTGCTCAGGCTAGTCTTGAAGGCAAAGCACAAAGGGGTCGAAAGCAACAGGGAGAGAGGACTGTGTGGTCTTAAAGCCTTGAGTATTATTGCAAGAATGCACATTTTGGGCCAGGCTCGACTATGGACTAGGTAGGGAAGAATGGACTGAGGTGGGTCAATGCAGGTGTTGGGGCTTTGGATGGAGATTGGGTTAGGGTAGACTGAGTAGGACTAGAGAGCATGGTTGGAACAGCAGTGTTAAGTGGTGGGGAAGGGTGAGTTTGGGGATGGGTTTGGGACTTGAGGCAGGACCCAGACAAACAGGTAATAATCCTGCTGAAAAAACCTGGTTGAAGATTCTGATTGTTGAGCTTAATGAATACAGGTTGGGAAAGGCTACTGAGTCCACTCAAGAAATACAGAGGAGCTTTAAGTAGGGGTGGAAGGGAGGGCAGAGGTAAGGAGCTGGTTTGTAGGAAACTAAGGACATCCAGACCAAAGGAGTAGTCATGAAGGGCTGCTTTTCTGTGTCTAGAAATAGGAGATTAATGAAAAAGAGATCATATGATAGTACTTGCTCAGGAAAACCACACTTGAGTCAAGGATACAGACAGGAAGTTGGAGTCATATCAGAGTAGGAGGGCATGATAGATGGGAACAGGCTTTCAAAAGAACAACTCTCATGCAGACTGGGATTCGGTTGAGTCCTGTATCAAGGAATAAATAGGGAAGGGAACCCAGTGGCTCCAAGAGTACAGTGCTAGGTCTACATCAGAGGGGGATGTGCTGCGTGAGAACATCAGATGGCCACCACTGGAACGCTGGGGCCTGAGGGTGAGGCCCAGGGAGCACAGGGGGCACCCACAGCAGTGATTCTTACCAGGGATGGGGGTGGGTTCCACCCGAGGTGGGCTGTGGGCATGGCCCCAGGGAGGCCTGTCAGGACACGGGAAGGGAGCAGGGTTCTGCTCACAGACAGTAAACAACAGCAGCAAAGGGACCCAGAAGATGGTTCTGATAGGCCACCTGCGGGTCGTGCATCCTCGGGTGAGAATCACTGGTGGAAGGGCGAGAACGGAGGCTGGGCAGAGATGGGAGGGGAGGAAATGAGGCCTGTGAGTGGGGGTAGATGGAGGCATCAGAGTCGTGACTGTCAGAGCTGACTGAGGGTGACAGGGAGCCCAGGGATGCCGCAGAGAGGTGTCTGGAAGGATGAAGGCTGAATGGGGATTTCCTGTCAAGGTCAGGGAGGGCAGTGGCAGCACCATGGTCCCAGCTGAGGACTGAGGTGGAGGAGTGAGGCAGAGAGAGATGACAGTGCACAAAGGAAGAGGGTGGGCTGGGGGTAGGCAGAGAGCAGGGCCCATGGTCCAGGGGAAGGAAAGGCAGCAGCAGAGGGGCATGGGGCCAGTGCTGAAGGAGAGCTCAGGATGAGATGAGTGCTGAGGTGGGAGGTGGAGGCCGAGGCCAAGGAGGAACAGGAGAGAGCATGGGATGGAGGAGCTGCCTGGAAGGGACAGCTGTGAGGCCCGGCAGCAGGTGGGGTTGCCAGCGGGCATGTATTTGAGGGGATGGGGTGGGCATGTGTGGCGGCAGGAGTGAGGGCAGAAGATAAAAGCATGTGGCACAGGATCGTGGTGGGAGAATCAGAGGCAGATGTTTCCAAGAATGTTTTCAGAATAGTGTGAAAGTAAGGATGAGAATGGCAATGTGATAGGTTCCTGGTACCATGGATGTTGGAACTGGAAGGACCTGACAGCTGGGGCCACAGTGTAGTGAGCAAGGTGTTCGGCTGGTGCATGTGTCAGTGCAGTGTGACAAGGCTGCGGTAAAGCTGTGAGCACCTAGGGAAGGTCAAGAAAGGAAAAAATATCCAAGGGGACTAAGGAAGGGAATTAGATGATTCTCAGGCCTGGGAGTATGGCAATCGGGAGGGTGCAGAGAACTCTGTTACATATTTGAAAAGGAAAGCAGGAGAAAAGATCAATCTGGGATTAGAAGAGGAGAGAAGAGGTGAGGAGTCTTCAACCTAGGACAGATCATGACAGCTGAGGTGGGCCAATTGGCAAGAAGAATGAGAAAGATGAAAGAAAAAGCAGCTAAGAGAATTACTGTGAGGATCAGGGAAGGCACTACACCAAGGGAGAATGACAAGGACAGTAAAGGCAGAAGCAACACAGGATACAGGAACTTTTCCTTAAGGCGGGCAAAGTGTGTAAGAAAGCCCAGGAAGACAAAGACCTGGAGGGAAGATTAACATAAGTAGAACATGAAGGAGAAGTGAGAGGGGGCCAAAGAAAAATAAGGCTGTAGTGGTCATGGCACCTTGACAATGTTGGAGATCTCTTTATCAGTGATATGCATGGTAAGATAATAAAAGGTTGGAGAAGGGCACTAATAAAGACACAACTATCTCCAATGTGGTAGAATTCAGAAGCTAGGATGGTTAAGGGAGAATTCAAATAGCAGATGGGCTCAGTAGAACACTATGGCAAAGAGGCTGGCAATGGTGGTAGTAGTCAGAACAGATTAGGAAGGGAGGGAACACTAAGGGAAAGACTCTTGAGTCCATGGATTGACTGGGAGGTTGCAGGAAGTAGGAGTGGCCATTGAAGAGAAAGTGGAGAGTCTCTGGAAAGTGACAGCCGGAAAAAATACCAGGGATGGCTGTGTGAGGGTTAAACTCACATCAAGGCTGGAAAACGATGCTGGAACTGGGCTTCCATGGGAAAGTATCTGTGGGATTGGGATTGGGTCAGGGTTGGTGATGTGAAGACAAAGTGACGGGAAAGGCTGTGGTTATGAGACACCCTTGTGAGTTTATGGTAGCTTCAGTGAAAGGGAAGAGGCCAGTATAGAAAGGAGGAAGGCAGGGCTGGGGATTTAGCTCAGTGGTTTTGCCACCTGATGTGGAAGCATAAGGACCCGAGTTCGATCCCAGATACAAAAAAAAAGGAGGAAGGCAGGCAGAATGCTGAGTTCTCACACTAAAGGTGCCAGCAAGATCTCAGGGGACAAGTTGGTGGGATGGGTAGTATCAAGGACAGGTCTTAGAAGCAGAGCAAAGACAGAAGCAAAAGCCAGGGTGTTCAAAGAATGAGGGCCTACAGAGATTGTGGGCCACAGAGATTTTGTAAAACAAAACTGAGCAGTTTTGCACTTTAAGATGCCTTCTGCAAAGATAGCACTGGCAGATAACCAAAGGGACATGGAGATGGACTCATGCAGATTCAGTCCAGCACATGGGAGACAGATGCTTGCAAATAGCAGAGGAGCATCTGGGAGGCAATGTGGAACAGGCATTTCGCATTGACCACTGCAGCTGTGCTTCCATTGTTCAAGGGTGGCTAAAAGGAGACAGGTGTCCTGTCCCATGCTGTAGAGATGCAAAAGACAGAGTGAAGCTGCAGGTGAGAAGTGGAAACTAGAACCCACTGAGGTGGTGTAGGTTTAGGATGAGAAGGTGAGGAACCTAGGTAATAAAATGTAAAGGAAATATAGTGCAAGGCCCTAGGGGCTGTGAACTTAGGAGTTTCACAGGCCAAGCTTTTGTTTTGTTTTGGTTAGCTGATCCAGAGAACAAGAAAGAAAAGAAACAGGATGGAGAATGGTACCTATGTAAAAAGCAGGACTTCAAATCTGAAAATCAGTGTTTTAATGTAGTGGGATCAAGAGAGAAAGAGAAAACAAAGGGGACCCTTGAGGTTGTGGGAGGGCAACTGTGATGACTGTGGTGTATTCCCTGGGCTCAACCCCAGAGAAAGAAGAACAAAGGAGGAGAGGAAAGATCAAAAGAAAGCAGTGGGGACACTGGTGTTAGACTTCTGAGGAACTCACTGGGTGGAGAAGGAAGAGCAGAGAAGAAAGTACACTGGAGTGGTAGGAATGGAAGCGAGGAAGGAAGGAAAGGAAGGAAAAGGCAGCCTAAAGGTAGGTGGAGACTAGAACAAATGGAAGATGCAAATGAGTAACAGCTGATGGTGCCAGAAGAGATGGTAGTGGGGAGAGGATGAAAGGAATTTGAAAAGGAGAGCAGGTCTAGGAAGAGCAGACTCCTAATAGAAATGAGGCATGAATCTGATGAAGTAGTAGCAACTAGATAGTTGAGAAAGTATGGCCATAGAGAAGAGGCAGGGAGGAATTTGTAGGCAACAAAGAATGGGCAATAAGTAGCAAGTCGGCAAGTAAAATGTGACTATGGGACAATGATGCAGCACAGCAGGGGAGTCCCTTATGGAAGACAAACAGAGCAGCAGGAGGCACCCAGGGAGGATGGAGAGCGGAGAGTGGAGTGGGAGGGAGACTGCTGACAGCAATGGGACCAGGGAGGAGGGGTGGCACCTGCCTGCAAGGATCGGCACAAGGAGGGCAAGGTAGAAAGGGGTAGAAGGCAATGCATAAAAAAAAAAAGAGTTCTCTTAAAGCCTTGAATGTTGCTGAGTGCAAAAATTCAGGCCAGGCTTTTACTGGGAATTCAGCTGGGATGGAGTCTAGTTTGGGAGACAAGATGGCAGGGTTGGGAATAGTGGGTTGAAGGTGGGGAGAGGAAGGGGTTAGTGGATAAGTAGGGGTTAAGGGGTAGGAGACATGAGCCAGGCTCCAGGCATTGAAAAGTGAACCTTACTGATATGACTCAGGAGAAGATTTCATGTCCACTGTTGATGTTGATAAATATAGGCTGGCAATACTATTGGATTTACCCCAAAATAAGAAAGAGAGTTAACAGCTGCAGGTAGGGCAGAAAAGAGGCAAAAGTAAGGGACTGCTTTGTAGGACAAAGGAGGGATTTACAGACCAAAGTAAAAGACTCTGTAGAGGCTGTTTGTCTCTAATCAAAAAAGAAGAGGGTAGTTTAAGAAAAGGGGATAACAGTAAGCATACAGAAGGACCAGATTAGGGCCAAAATACTGATGGAATGCCTGAGGGTCAAATCAGATGGGGGTCACCATAAACAGGGAGAAGTATGTATGTTAAATAGCTCTCATGCAGATGTGAGTTGGGGTGTTCTATGTAAAGGGAATACAGGGAGGGGAACATGGTGGTTCCAGGAGAGTGCCGGGTCTGCTGACATCCTTGAGTGAGGACGTCAGATGGCTACCACTGGAACGCTGGGACCTGAAATGGGAGGGCGAGGCCCAGAGGGCACAGGGAGCACAGGGGGCACCCACAGCAGTGATTCTTACCGGGGATGGGGGGGGTGCTCCACCCGAGGGGGGCTGTGGGCATAGCCCCAGGGAGGCCTGTCAGGACACGGGAGGGGAGCAGGGTTCTGCTCACAGACAGTAAACAACAGCAGCAAAGGGACCCAGAAGATGGTTCTGATAGGCCACCTGTGGGTCGTGCGTCCTCGGGTGAGAATCACTGGTGGAAGGGCGAGAATGGAGGCTGGGCAGAGATGGGAGGGGAGCGGATGAGGCCTGTGAATGGGGGTAGATGGGGGCATCAGAGTTGTGACTGTCAGAGCTGGCTGAGGGTGACAGGGAGCCCAGGGATGTCACAAAGAGGCACCTGGAAGGATGAAAGGTCAGGATGCCAGCCGGCACGTGTGTGAAGGAATGGAGTAGGCATGTGTGGTGAATAAAAGCATGTGGCACAGGAACATGGTCAGAGAATCAGAGGCAGATGTTCTCTCAGAGAAGAGTCTGAATGAAAAAAGGTAAAAGAACTCCTAAAAGGCACAGGGAGCCATGTTGTTGGTGCCAGAAAACACGTATCTAAAGACAGAGATGCAACCATGAGCTGCTGAGCAGAGTACATGGATTCTGTACAGTTTCTGATTAAAAGAAGATGGAATATTCTGGATCAACAGGAAGTGTGAGCAGATCTAGGCTGAAGTATGCACCAAAGAAGGCTACTGAGCTGATTGGACCATGACAGATGGCAGCTAAAAGTGGAGGGTGGGGAAAGTAACATCCTTTACTATGCAGTAGAGGAAAGCAGGAGAAAAAAATTAACCATCAGGAACTAGAGGAGGGGATCAGAGTTTTAACCCATGGAGAGAGTGACAGGGAAGATAGCTCAATGGACAACAAGAATAAAAAAGAGCAAGAAGGAGCCTCCAGTTGAGAGGAGAGGAGTGCTGAGAGGATCAAAGAATGCACTTAGCCAATCGAGGCAAATGCCAGGCGCAAGTAGGCAAGTATTAGGGATCTCTTCCCCACCTGTGAGGCAAAGTGAGACGAAGTCCCTGGAAGCAAAAAAATATGGCATGGATAGACACGCAAGGAATGAAGAACAAATGAGAGGAGGTTTAAAGAAATGAGTCCATAGGGCTGGGGATTTAGCTCAGTGGTTCCTGTGCCTGCCCTGCCAACACAAGGTCCCGAGTTTGATCCCCGGTACCAAAAAAAACGAAACAAGAAATGAGTCCATAGCAGTTGTGGCACCTCAGAAATACTGGGTCCACTGTATCAATAAATAGCATATTAAGATGAAGAGAGGTCAGGGGTAATCATTCCAAGAGGGGAGGTGACTATCAGCAAAGCAGCACAAACAAGCTAGGATGGCCAGGGTTGAATTCAAACAGCAGATGGGCTCTGTAGAGTACAAAAATGGGAACAAAAAGGCTGGCAATGCTGGCAAAGTAGGCAGAGCATGTCAGGAAGGCAGTTCAAACCGAGGGAAAGACTTCTGTGTCACAGGGAATGGCAGTGCAAGGCTTAAATACATATCTGGGCAAAGACAAGTAGTTGGGCTGCCACGAAAAAGTGCCTATGGGAGTTGGGTCATGGAACGTGATGAGATGGGAAGAGAAATAAATGGGAGAGACTCTTATGAGTTAGTGGTGGCTTCAGTGATGGCCCACTTGGAGAAGGGAAGGTGGAATGCAGAGCTGCCTAACTATGTGTGTTGGCAGATCACACAGGAGTGGGTACTGGGATAGGAAGTATCAAAACCATACCTTAGAAGCGGAGCAAAAAGACAAGAAACCCTAGACATTTGCAGAAGAGAACAGTATGGAAAAAAGGGGCAACAAAGAGAACCAAGCAGTATTGCAAATTACTACCAGTCTTGCACAGGCAGTATTGGCAGGGAACCTCAGGGACATGGCTAGGGACTCAAGAGGAGCGAGTCCTGTGTGTGGGTAGAAAGATGCTTGCAAATGACAGGGGCAGCTGAGAGATGATGCGGAACAGGCACTTTTCAGTGAACAATGCAGCTGTGCTTCTATTATGCCTGAAAGGAGAGAGGTGTCTGTCCCATACAGAGACTCCAGAGGACAGAGTAAAGCCTGGACTGGGGAAACGTCAAAACACAGTGATTTCAAAGGCTTGGTGGAGAAAGTAAAGAATGAAGTAACTTGGTCCTGCAGAGCACAGCAAGGCCCTGAGGAGACATTAGAGGTTGATGATCCAGATGACAAGGGAGGAAGAAGGCAAAACAGGATGGGAAGTGGTGCCTGTGTAAGAAAAAGACATAAACTTGTGATCATGTGTTTCAGCAGGTGGTGCAGCCATAATATCGAACATGAAAGATCCAGTTGACACAATAAGTGGTGGGAGGCAGCTGCACGGACAGAGCTATATTTCTCACATAGGGCATGCTAGGGAGCAAATGCAAGAGAGGAAACAAAGAATTGCAGGAGTGGCTGTAGAGTTTGTGTCAGCTAGTTTATTTTGTTTTTGGTACCGAGGGTCGAACTCAGGTCCTTGCGCTTGTGCAGCAGGCGGCAAAACCACTGAGCTAAATCCCTGGCCCTGTGTCAGCTTGTTTGATGGGAAGGGAAGAGCAAAGAAGAAGGCTGGCGTGGGAAAGGCGAAGGAAAAGGTATCCTAAGGGAATGCGGATTTGGG
>NW_004624783.1:5728167-5758232 GCF_000247695.1 Heterocephalus glaber | reverse complement strand
TGTGTCAGCTTGTTTGATGGGAAGGGAAGAGCAAAGAAGAAGGCTGGCGTGGGAAAGGCGAAGGAAAAGGTATCCTAAGGGAATGCGGATTTGGGGATCTATGAAAGATCCAGCCAGTGGCCAAGAATGGCTGCAGAAGTGAGGCTGGGACAGGGATGGAAAGAGTTTGAGCGGAGGCGGCACGGACAGGGAGACAGCAGAGCCTATGGAGAAAAGAGGCATGGGAATCTGATGAAGTGGCAGGGACTAGCTGAGAGAAGTATGGCCCCAGAGAAGAGGCAGAGAGGCTTTCCTTGGCCAGAGAATGAAGAGAAGAAAGGGCTGGCAAGAGATAGGCAGCAAGAAAGGATGTGGTTATGAGAGGAGAATCAGGGAAAGGGACAGCCACCCACGGGACACAGACAGGGTGGCAGGAGGCACCCAGGGAGGATGGAGAGCAGAGGAGGGAGACAGGCTGGACAGCAACAGGGGACCAGGGAGGAGGGTGGCACCAGATTTGGAATGAAGGCCCTTAGAGTGCTCAGGCCTGCCTGCAAGGCTCGGCATGGGAAGGGCAACACAGAAAAGGGGTGGATGCCTATGGGCAAGGACAAACATATGCTCTTAAAACCTTGAATGTTGTTGCAAACGTACAAATTTTTGGCCAGGCTCTTTACCATGGATCCGCTGGGAAGGGTGGGTGTCTAGGATGGGGTTTGGCACAGGATTTGGGTCAGGGTGGGTGGGAGGGTAGGGAGGCTTTGGGTTTGAGGCCCATGAGCCTAGCTCCAGGTATCAAGAGGACATCTTACTGAACTGAGCAGGTGGAACATTCCATGTCTAGCATGTAAAGTGAAGATTGCAGTTTGGAGAGACCACTGAACCCACCTAGGAGGAATGAAAGCTGAAGGGAAGGGGAACGGACGGATAAAAAGCTGGCTTTTGTTGGAGAGGAGGAAAGACTTGAGGATCAAAGAGGTACTCCATAAGACACCTGTGCAGGAATCACAAATGGCAGGAGCGATTAACAAAGAGAAGGAAAAGGGACAATAGCAATCTCCCAGAAGACCACATTTGGTTCAAACATACTGACAGCTGCAAGAGGGTTGCCTTGGTTCAGGGGCTCAAGGGGGCTGGTGTAGGGTGAGGTCCTCTGGATGAACAACTCTCACATAGAGTGGGTTTGGGTCAGTTCTTGTATTGAGTAGTAAACAGGGAGGGAAACGTGGTTCCAGGAGGACAGTGCTGGTCTGCTGACATCCTTTCGTGAGGACATCAGATGGCCACCACTGGAACGCTGGGGCCTGACAGAGGGTGAGGCCCAGGGAGCGCAGGGGGCACCCACAGCAGTGATTCTTACCAGGGATGGGGGGTGGGTTCCACCCGACGGGGCTGTGGGCATGGCCCCAGGGAAGCCTGTCAGGACACGGGAGGGGAGCAGGGTTCTGCTCACAGACAGTAAACAACAGCAGCAAAGGGACCCAGAAGATGGTTCTGATAGGCCACCTGCGGGTCGTGCATCCTCGGGTGAGAATCACTGGTGGAAGGGCGAGAACGGAGGCTGGGCAGAGATGGGAGGGGAGGAAATGAGGCCTGTGAGTGGGGGTAGATGGAGGCATCAGAGTCGTGACTGTCAGAGCTGACTGAGTGTGACAGGGAGCCCAGGGATGCCGCAGAGAGGTGTCTGGAAGGATGAAGGCTGAATGGGGATTTCCTGTCAAGGTCAGGGAGGGCAGTGGCAGCACCATGGTCCCAGCTGAGCACTGAGGTGGAGGAGTGAGGCAGAGAGAGATGACAGTGCACAAAGGAAGAGGGTGGGCTGGGGGTAGGCAGAGAGCAGGGCCCATGGTCCAGGGGAAGGAAAGGCAGCAGCAGAGGGGCATGGGGCCAGTGCTGAAGGAGAGCTCAGGATGAGATGAGTGCTGAGGTGGGAGGTGGAGGCCGAGGGCGAGGAGGAGGAGGAGGAGGAGGAGGAGGAAAGAGTGACATAGAAGGGCTGCCTGGAAGAGAGAGCTGTGAGGCTGGGCAGTAAGTAGTTCAGGTTGTCAGCGGGCACGTATGGAGGAGATTGGGTGGGCATGTTGTGTAAGAATGAGAGGCAGATATTTCCAGAAGACAGAGAAACAGAAGAGGAAAAAGGAAAACAATACCAAAGTACAATAATATTGTAGCATACATGGGTACCCTGAAAATGTTGACTACCACCACGTGAACATGAAGAGATAACAAGATGTCTGTGGAAGGATCCCAAGGCAGTCTACTCTTGTTTCTCATGTAGTGGTACCTAGGCTTGCCTTGTACTGATAAATTCAGATAGCAGATGGAGTCAGTAAGTAGTGCCCTCTTGGAAGAAAGATGGAGGTAGTTCTAGAAGCAGTGAGGGCAGGTGACTAATGATGCAGCCCTGATGGAAGGATTTCTGAGTAAGCATATTAAGTGGGAGGTTAAAAAATATGATTCGACATTCAGGAGGTATCAGGCTCTCTGGAAAGTGACAGCAGGGTGAAATCCACGGGATTGCTGTGCAATTTTATATCTCTATTCAGTATGGCAAATAGCAGTGAAGAATGTAGCAGCACGAAGGTCACATTTAGAATTTAGTTCAGTTAGGTGAGTTGGTGGGAAGTGAAAGGGACAGGAAGGATAGAATCTTCTGAAATTCTGGGGGTTCTCCCTTGGTATGCAGTCAATGTGGAAAAGCAACAGTGGAATGCAGAACTCCCAAGCTGGGGGGTATTGTTAGATCTCACATGGTATGCTGTAAAGCTGCATTTCACAGCATACCATATGGGCAGTACAGGTAGAGAACATAATGTCTAAAAGAGAAGTAAGTAGGGAAAAACCTTGAATATGTTGTGGAAACTGCTTCCTTAAGTAGAACAACAGAAACAATAGTTATCAATGAACACTTTACACAGTTATTGTCAACCTATGGGGATGTAGTGGTAGAAGTGTTTGGAGGTCAGGAATTGGAAACCCTACAGACAACTGTAAAATGACCAAACGTAAGAGTTGGACATAGGCTAAAGTATATTTAATGTGGTCTCCAACCAAATTAGCAGAGCCAAAATGGCACAGAAATACTAGTTAAACAATACGGGAGTTAGGGGACAGCATTTACTCCAAATAATGTTGGGAATTTGAAATTTAGAGTTGATAAGTTGGGTAGAGGATTATTCATTGAAATTTCATTCCAAGTATGGAATAAAAGAAAATAGGAAAAGCATCGAGAAATAATTTTTCAATTGGGAATCTTGTGGCTACTTGATAGCTCCATCAGATAATTATTTGATGAATGGGTAGTCAGAAGAATAAAAGTTCATATAGAGATAAATTTATGAAGTGGAATCTGAAAGGTTAGCTTGTTTAGCAATCCTTAGGAAATCAGTTCTTGATAGCCAAGGATGCAGTTGAGTATGTTAAAATCTAAGACAAGGACATGTTTGAGCACCGAGAGCAGGTAAAGGAAAAAGCTCACACATATTTATATTGATAATCCATTCACTGAGAAACAATGAGTGAACAGGGCCCAGGCAGCACCAATACAGGAGGGTTTTTTTTCCCCTAAGGCAAAAAGCAGAAATGAGTGCCTATGCATGTTTATGTTGCATTCTGGAGAAATGCGATCATTTAAGTAAGAATACCAGTAAAGACAGATTAGAGATAATGAAGATGATGAGGTCATCATGTGTCTCATCATCTGGAAGCATATCCAGTAAGACAGAACGATGGCTTCAAAAGGAATGACAGAAATTCTAGTCAGTTTAAGAAAAGGCAGGTTGTGTAAAGATTTATGAGGTGAATGAGGAGTTCTTTACTGAGAATTCAGTCAGATCCTGGGAATCCTGGCAGGTCTCATAATGGGTCAATTGTGGGAATATTAATTTTAAGGCCAAACTTAAATTCTAGTGATAACTAGACTGCCAATCCTGCTCTGTTCCTATTTGAGCAAAAATTCAGATTGAATGTTTATTTGGAAGAATGCAAAGGTTCATTAAGGGTTATTAATGTGGGTCCCAGTGAGTAGAGGTGAGTCAAAGTAAAAAACACTAAAGCAAATATTACTGAAAGTTGTGGATTTCATCAGAATGCCAAGAGTTCATACAGTCAACACTGAACAAAAATTAATGGATGGGACACTGGATATTCAGATAACAGTTCTAAGTCCACCCAATTGTTGCAAGAGCTAAAGTCAAGATGGCACTTCAAGGAAGTCTAGGCACAAAGTTCAGAATTGAAGTATATATAAAAGAGTTATGAATTGCTATATAGCAGGCAGTCTCCCTAATGAAAAAGAAAAGAAACACATACCTTATACTGTTGAAGTTGATCTTAGTATGAATGTTTCATATTGAAGACTGTTTTCAGAATAAGTTATTTGCCTTTGTTCAAAGGGTTCCAGATGATGGGACAGGTGATGCAATAAAGTACAACAAAAGCAATATGGATTTAGAATTGTTCTGAATAGGCAGTGAAATATAAAGGGGCATTAAAAAAGTCCAAAGTGGGGAGCAATGGCAGAACAGTATATACATAATACATATTGGTACTTGTGCAAGAACTATTTAGAGGGAAGAAAGTTGCTGAATAAGAATAGATGGTAAGAAGGAATACAGCCTTGAAGGTTTTTCTAAAACTTCATGGGTAAATGAGTAAGTTCTAGAGTACAAAAGATGGTAAGTAGAAGTAATTAAGTCAGAACTTACGATGTTGATAACTTTTTCAAGAAATGGCCCAATTTCTTGAGAGAAGATGTTAATGGTAATACTGTGTTTGGTTAAAGTAAATTCTTTCCAAAGGACTTTTGCACATTTATGAAGTAAGGGGAGTAGGAAAGTTTTAAGATTGTGTGAAGGAAGGTATAACTGATGGAACAACTTTTTGAAGGAAAGTGGAGAGTGTGGCTTTTGAACTATAGAAGCCTTGATTTTATTTATTTATTTATTTTTTTAAGCCTTGATTTTAAAGATAAAAAGGAGAGTGTAGGCAATTACATAATTAAACAAAATAGCATCTATTATTTACTATATGTCAAGCATCATACTTGGTACTTTATTTCATTTCATCCTTATAACAAACCTAACAGGCTTCACAGGTCAAATAACTTGTCCAAGATCACAGAGTCAGGGCCAGAATTAAAATCCTCTATGTATATATAAAACCTGTTTTTAAAAAAAGAAAAAAAAAACCCTGTTTTCCTTTCCGTATTGTTTTCAAATTGAGGGATTACCATATCCAAGACTTTCTATTTTTTTTTTCCTAAGATGAGAGGTAGAGGTGATAGATTTTGAGGTCACTGGTAAAGCTTGGAATATCTGTGATGGGAAAATGTAAACAGAAAAGAAAGAATGGATGAAAGACTCCCATTACCATCTATGCCCTGGTATTTCACTTATTCTGTTGTATAGTAAAGACTTTTGATTGGTCATGAACTAAAACTTGACATTTCTAGCAAAACTAAAGAATAGAAAGGAGTTTGTTTTCAAATAGGTATATAAAACTGATTATTAGCACAATTTAAAAAGTCCAAGTGTTGTGACAAGATTTCATTTTTCTCCAAGATGCACTAAGAGTTTATAACCATGTTCTATCACTGATCAGAAAATTCTCTAATTGCCAAAATTTTATACACAAAAATCAGAGTCCACAGCCAGCAGACCAAAGGTTGAAACCACTGGGCTAATTTGTTAAGATCTGTATTTATAAAGAAACTCCTTAGTGAAGAGGGATGAGAAAACTTCTTCTCTTCTTCCTCTTTTGGTGGAAATGTTTTCTATTGTTTTCCTGTAATATATGTAACTTCTGTAATTTCAATATTGTTGTTTTGTGTATTTTGGTATTGTGAAATTGTACTTACTAGATTCTGTTAATTCTACTCCCTGGGATGTGGGGCACCTGAGTTATCAGTTATCAGCATGAACCTGGGGAATGGGAGGAGCTAGTGTTCTCAGTTAGGAAGGGCTGAAGTTTTCGATGGGTTCAGCATTTCACCTCCCTCTGAAATTAAGTGGCAAAGTAGTGTCATCCCTTAAAAAAACAGAAACTTGGTGAGAAGTACAAAAGGAGGAATGAAACAAGAAGAACTGATAAAATGCAGTCTCCCAGGATGACGGCAAAAGCCACAGGGGTAGGCCCAGATACTAGTTTGGAAGAAGGATAAATAAAACTAGTCTACTTAAGAGTACAGCAAGCCTAATCAGTAGACACATCTAACTGCGGAGAAAAGCAGACCAGAAGAGAAAGTGAAGCTACAAGGGAATGGAACCAGAGAAACCTCACAAAGGGATACTGAGGTAACTGAAGGTGAAAGCCAGATGGCCTAAAGCTCAACAGAGAAATACCTGAGGCCAGATAGGAAAGTGCCTTCCCACCCAGGGGATAATGATCTAGGATGACGATAGGACAGAAGTGCAGTTCCACCGTGGGCCAGAGGGAACACCTGGATTCAAACTCAGCAATGGTGCCAACTTGAATCTACCTCGTGCCAGCGTCTGAGTAGCCTAGGTCCAGCATCCAACACAGATGAGACTGGGCGGGAACTCCCAGGAACCAACATCGAGAAAGGAGTTAGGACAGGGGTTATGAAAGAAAGCAGAGTCAGCCCCAAACGTAACTGAATGATGACCAGGGATAATTACTAGTATTTTTGTGATTTCTGGTAACTCTGTAACTTTCCCAATATTTGTTAATTTTGTTAACCTGTCTTTCCTGTACTTAAAATAAAGACTATTCAAAACATACGCTGATATGTGTGCTTATTTCTGTGTTAAGTGATTTACAGCTGTAGGTATTGTGCAGTGAATATGGGAGAGAAATCAAGTACAACAGATACTTGACATTGATAAGAGATGGATCACAAGATCTTCCCAAATCCCAAATTTGTACATCCTACTGTAGACACTAGCAGTTTGCTCTACTGGCCACATCCTTCCCAACCCCTCAATAACTGCACATGGGCCAAGTGAAGAATTACAAAATCTTTCTCAAATGTGGAACACACGGGTTAGGTAAGCTACTCATGAGCCTGAAACATACTTTCAAACACAAGCTTTATAACACAGGACCTTTAAAAATGTTTTTTAAAACGCCAATCATCTAGTAAATAACCAAGCTTTTCCAAATGCTCTAGAAAGAAACATCACTAGGTCATGAATCTTCCTAGGAGACATAAAACATATGAACCCTTACTAGTGGCTACATTTTTACAATAGAAAACCTGAGTTCCTTTTTGGACTACTAGTATATACATTTAGTTTATCTTTTAAGATTAAATCACCAGCAGATTTTACTCAGAGACTTTAGTTTTTAAATTAATATTTCTGTGACAGTAACCCAATTTTATAAACATATACATCATCATCATTACATTAAATTCTGGAAAAGAATCATATTCTTGAACCCTAAACATTTGTCCTGACATTTTACAAGCTCAAGAAGTAATGCATTCTTAATCATATGAGTATGTTCTTTTTCTTGTGGGTTAGTACCTGCTGTAGGGTCCTCATCAGGCAAACGAACAAGAGTGTAACATATTCCTGGTTGATTGTAAGTGAGGTTGGGGGCTGGGATACAACACAGCACTTCAAAGGAATCTGATGGTTCCATCTGCACCGTCACTTTCTCCAGTAACTGGTCATTGAGAGTATTGGTACAGTCGAACTGAAATGTCAGCAAATGAAAAAACGAAGGTTTCTTCTCATAATCTCATAATCTCAGGCTCAGCTCTGGAACACACTACCTTCCCTCTCTAAATAGCACTTATAGGTACCCTAAGATTTTCTTTCTTTCTTTTTTTATGTGGGGTGGGTGGTGGTCCTGGGAACCCAGGGAGGGCCTTGCACATACTAAGTACACATGTGCCATTGAGCTATACCCTCAATCCCACCCTAAGACTTTAATCTGGGCAACAGAGATAGTCTTATTTTTGAACTCTTCCTGTTTATATTATTCATCAGGTTTTTCTCTTTCCTGAAATTGTGCTCTACGAAACAAGATGGTATAAATCTGATGGCTGTCAAATATAAGTCCTTAAAATATATACATATAAGTTCTTTAAACAACTCATTTAATATACCTTGATGTTAAAAGCTGATTTTAAAACAGTCATACTTTATGTTGTTCAATTTCTTCAGATAGTTCAGTTTTATATTTTAAGAGTCAATAGTTACTTATCATATGAAGGGATCTTTATAGCTTTAGAAAGAAAACTAGAATTGCTGGGCCAGGGATTTAGCTCAGTGGTTCCACTGCCTGCCTCGCAAGCGCAAGGACCTGAGTTCAATCCCTGGTAACAAAAAAACCAAAAAACCAAAAAAAACAAAGAGAATTGCTAAATTAAAAAAAAAAAAGAGTAAGAGCTAGAATAATAAGCTAAAGGGGAATTATTTATTTATGTATTTATTTATTTATTTTTGCAGTACTGGGGATTGAACTCAGGATCTTGCACTTGCGAGGCAGTAGCAGTGCCACTGAGCTAAATCCCTGGCCCAGCTAAAGGGGAACTGATGTTTGTCTCCAAACATATCAGTTTATACTAAGTCTCTACAGGAACTAAGGGCACTTATCTTACCTGGAACACAATATGATTAGTAAACATGTGCTTGATACATCTAACAAAATATTCTGTTTCTGCTTCCGTCAGTTGAACAGGCTCCGAAGACTTGAACAAGGGTCCTAGGTTCATAAACTCGGGAATGGCAGCCAATTGTTCTACCAAGAAAAAAGAAAAGAAAGAAAGATATAAAGAAGACAAGGAGAGCTATGCTAAAATGTTTTAACTTCCATAAATGGAAAAATGTTTTAGTCCATAGTCTTAAAAACAGTGGAACATTCAACTAATATTCCCTCAAGTTTTAGCAAAATAATCTTTTAAGTTAGCAAGTTTATATACTGAATTACTAAAAGCAAAAGAAATGAAATTCTAACTTCTTAAAATTTGAATTCCCTTTGAACCAACAGTGCACAGACAGGAACAACATTCCCAGTTACTAAGTTAGCGATTGGGAATTGGAAAGTTTCATGAGCTCCAGGTAGCCCTAGCAACTATAACTTATGATCTTTTGCTATACAAAGATTTCCTGACTTGAGAATAAATCAAATTGAATAAAAGCAGTGGTCTTTATAATATAATGCCTAGGGATCAATGATTATTATTTCTACATATCAAATCATCATACCTTGGAAAATGTCTTGCCTGGAAGGAGCCAACTTTTCAGGCTTGGGAGCCACAAGTGTGATTTCTACAAAGACATATATAAACAATCAAGTTAGCTTCTCTCCACCACTGTGAGCTAAGAATGCAGATAGAAAGACATGGGCAAAAACTTCTAGCAGATAGATAATGAGCTATTGCTAAATAATACCAATAGTTTTTTGTCACCTTTTTTGTGGGTAGGAGGACATTCAAATGAAAATGAATTTAGTGGTCATAATGTTATTAAAAAAGTGGGCCTTAAAAATACAGCATTTGCTTTAAATACACTGAGATGTAAAAAAAATTACTCATAAAAGGAGAAACAATTTATAAAACAAATCTTACAATCAAAACAGGAAATATCACTTATAAAATACCAACAAAAAACCTTTGAAAATGTTGACTAATAAGCATATGATCTTTCATTCCCAGTTTTTCTGTGTTCTAACAACTAAATATTTTCTTCCCTTTTATTTCTTTTCCTTTTGAGTTTTAAGGTTAGAGATTCTTTGGAAATATTTTTAATGATCTTGTCCTACATTCTTTCAAGATAAATCTTCAACAGGCTTAATTAACTAAGAGACTGACAAATTCAGGAAATAAAAATTGGTGGTGACAGCACTGTACTGCTTGGAGATACACAGTGGCAACTAACTTCAAATGGTCTTAACACTTTGGATTTAAAAAAAAGAAAACACTTTCATACTGGGGCATGTTTCATAATGCTTTTATGCAAAAACCAGAAGCCTTTAGAAAATTCCTAATAAAAATATAATTTATCATATATCAAGTAAAAATTAAACAAAACAATTATTAGATATTTTCTTTTTCTAGTTTTATTTTCCACTTTGGATGATATGCTAATATTTAGTAGTTTTGCAAAACTTACCTGTATATAGAAAAACTAACAGAGTTAATTATCCCTTTTACCTGCTTTCTGTTCAAAGACAGGAGCCATAGCAAGCGGAATTGATTTCAGGTCAAAGGGCTTTTCTGAAGGTTCCAATGTATACTGGTGTAAGGCCTTTTCCATTCCTGGTACAGAGACTGTCAGACCTATTAAGTAGAGAAATCTCTTATTTTTGGCTTAAGAATCTGTTACAAAAATTTGTGTACAATTCTTTATGTAGATAAATATTTTCATTTGTCTCTGAAAAATACATAGGAGTTTTATTTCTGGGCCATACGGTATGTACATGTTTAACTGTATAATCTAATAAACTGCCACAAATTTGGCTAATAAAAAAAAAAGAGAAATCTCAGCATTATAATCTCTTGGCAATGATTTGTAATACTTATCTAAGCTTTTTGAAGGAAAAAAAGATAACCATTTTATAAACTAGGAAATTAAAAATAAAGGCTATTATATACAACTGCCTTATAAAATTATAAACTGGCATATTTCTTTTAAGGAAATATGGGAGCAGAGTTATAACATTTTTTAACAAAATGTAAGTACCTCTTAGTAAAGAAAAAACCTTAGCCACATGGGAGCAATGAGAGCCTAAGAAAAGAGAAGGATAGACCTATCCAAGAGGGTGATCAAGAAGAATCAAGAATAAGCAATATTCTTTGGGCCCTTGCATACTTTAAGAAATACTTTGTCACAGGCTGTTTCATAGGGTTTCCATTATCAAGTTAGAAAATATCCTTGTGAACACAAGTTCCCCTAGAAATGAAATTGCATTCAAAGAAAAACTAAGCAATTGCCTAGTATAGCCAGCTAATATACAAATCATCATGAACTATTATGTTCCAAGATACCATTTGGGGAACAGAAGTATATTTGTCTATGTCCCTGGCTCTCACTGACCATTGAAAATATACGTAGCATTCAGTGCCATCTGCCTCTGCTGTAGCACATTCAGATAGAAGGTAGCTCTGTCCCGTACTTCATCATCAGTATCCATCATACACCTGTCCAAGAGAAAAAGAATAGGCATGTTTCAGAATCCCAAAGATTTCCAATAGCTTCAATACCATAACTAAAGGTCATATGTTACTACCTTTATAAAACTACCATCATTGGCTCCTAAAGTTTTTGGAACGGTTCTGAATTACTAAAGAAATAATGTTACTGTGAATCACAAGTACTACATAAGTAGGCATTGAAGGAACTAGGAAGAACATGGTAAAATGAAATAGCAGTTTAGACTATTCTTGCATCTGCAATTACATGAACCTGGTATCTTAGACTTCTCTAAAAAGTAATAAATGGAAATACTATACTTTCCAAGGATACTAAAAGGATAAATAGCATTCAGGATCCAGGCAGTGTTGTTGCTCAAATGGCAATTTGTTTTATTTAAACCAGACAGCTTTTAGCTTGTGATTTACCTGTTTCAATTACAAAGTGCAATCACACAGTATTTGCTAAAGCAAGTCTTTTCCTCATCCAATAGGGAATTACGTAGCCCACAAAAAGCTAACATTTTCACACTTGGTGTTATGCATCACCTAAGATTTCTTTGAATTTAGCACCTGTTCAACAAATTGAAGTACATTTTCATTATGATTCCAAAGTCACAGAGAAATCCAAACTCGAATTTTACATGTATATAGCACATAAATAATTACTAGAAAGAGAAAAAAATGTCATTTACCCCTGACTTACTCTATCAGCTCTATTCTTAGTACAATGAGGATTTCACTATTTTTAGCCATATAGAATTCTTATTTATTTTTTTTAAAGATACTCCTTTTCTTACCTTTGTAAGAGTACAAGGATGCTCGGGAGAAGATTCTCATTCTGAGCCCCAAATTTAGCCAGAGCACTCACAGCAGCTATTATGAAGCATAAAACAAAGCAACATAAATATTGGCCTCTTAGAATTAAACAGAGAGCAGTCCATGTCCAGGGGAGAGAAAATCTCTTGTTTTATTGAGTGTTCCTTAATCTTATTCCTTTGATACATTTAAGCATAGACAGAATTCTGAAGGCTGTAGACAGCCCTAAAAAGGAAAATCCTCCATGTACTGAGGAAGAAGAATCATGCATATTTTCTGTATGAGCTATGTCTCTACCCTACTACTTCTTATATATCATCTGATGTGATTAAGTTCTAATTCAAACAACTAGCCCCAGGGCTGGGGATTTAGCTCAGTGGTTCTGCCACCTGCCTCATAAGTACAAGGTCCTGAGTTCAATCTGTGGTACCAAAAAAACCCCCAAAAAACCACAACTAGCCCCAACTATAAAGAAGAAACTCTATTATTAAAATTTCTTTCATTCAATAGATTCACTGTTAATTTAACTTCTATGAGTAACTGTGGTATGTACTGGGGGTAGAAAGATAAAAGACATGGTTTCCGACTTTAAAGTTACACTCCAATTTTAGTACATGTGCTGCCGAAACGAGCACTAAAGTTACACTCCAGTAGGAAAGACAGGCAAGTAAAGAAAGAATTACAATGCAGCATAGTAAGTTCTAGGTAGAATTATATTCAGGATGATAAGTGAGTATAGAAAAGAGACTTTATATCAGATCTGATAGAGGAGAAGACAAGCAGGTGACACTTATTACTTGAGCTAAAATTTTAAAAGTAGTGGTGGTCAGAGAGGAAAGGAAAAGATTAGAGGTAGAGAGAACAGTAAGTACACATGCCCCCTGCATGCAGCAGAAAACATGGTATATTATCGGACCCAAGTGAGCAAGGCTGAGCATAAAACCTGTGTTGGAGAACAAAGGAGTCAAAGTGAGAGACCAGAGACAAAAAAGAAGTCAAGTATGGTTCAACCTCCAAGTTGTTATTAAAGGACATTAGTTTTTTGTTGGTTTTTTTGGTACCAGGGATCAAACTCGGGACCTTGTGCTTGCAAGGCAGGCGGCGGAACCACTGAGCTAAATCCCAGGCCCTAAAGGACATTAGATATGAGGTAAATTTTTGTATTTTAGCATTGTGGAGAATGGACTGGGTACATGTGAAACTAAGAACAGTCAAACCACTTAGGTATCTGAAATTGATGAGACCCTAAGTCAGCACCCATGTCAATAGAGACAAGAGAATGAAGAAATATAAGAAAGCAGAATTGACAGGACTTTGCTAAAGAATGAACAGGGTTATAAAATGGTGGAATAAATGTCTGTTTCAACAGCTGACTGTATAACAAAGGTGAGAATGTCAGTTTGAGTTAGTCTGAATTTCAGATTGAATATGAAGTGCAGTAGGAAAGACAGATATGGTAGTTCAGGAAAAAGACATGATAGAATGTCTTACCATATCAACAGAGCTCTGAAAATAATCACCAGGAAGAATGTGTATGCTGAAATGACAAAATCCTAAGAACTAATATTTAACGGAATGAACTTTGAAAGAGAAACTCTCTAAGACTGAGGAATTACAGAAAAATGTAGGCCATTGTGAGCAGGGCATGGTGGCACACCCCTGTAATCCCAGCACTTGAGAGGCTGAGACAGGAGGATCACTGCAAGTTTGAGGCCAGACTGGGCTACATAGTGAGTTCAGGGCCAGCTGGAACTACAAAGGGAGACCCTGTCTCAAAAAACCAAAAAAAAAAGTAGGCCATTGTGAAAACCAAAGGAAGAAAGAATTTCATGAAATGCTTAGTCAGCAGCACATCAAACTGAGACGTGAACAAAGGTAAGAACATTAAAGTGTCCAACTTAATTTTACTAATTTATAAGGAATTCTTTTAAAGTTTCAGAGGATTTTTAAGGGAGAGGGCTAAAAGAAAATGGAAAAGAATTCAGAGATAGCTAGTAATGGCTACTTCAAGTTTATCTCAGAGGGGAAAGAAAAGTAATCAGTACTTAATGAGAGACAAAGGATTACAGGACAGATTTGGACCTGTTCATATGGTACTAGGGACTGAACTCCTGACCTTGCGCTTGGGAGGCAGGCAGCGGAACCACTGAGCTAAATCCAAAGCCTGGACCTGACCTGTTCATATGCTAAGGAGAAGCAAAGATGAGAGAGGAAGAGTTCTCTAAAAGTGCACATACAGAGACACATCCAAACACAAATTCTACATACATTCATACCTACAGCTATAAATGAAAAAATGGAGAAGCCACCAAAGTATTCCCATGATACTAAAAGTCAAGGATTATTTGTCTCCAAGACCAAAATCTGGATGGAAATTGGAGTGCAGAGAAAGTGTATGTACTGTGTCTGGGCCCAAGGAAAGTCCCAAGATTTTACCATCAAACAGATTTTACAACTTTATTTTCAACTTTTTTTTTGGTACCGGGGATTGAACTCAGGTCCTTGCACTTGCACAGCAGGTGACGAAACCACTGAGCTAAATCCCCGGCTATTTTCAACTTCTTTACCACCTTCTTGAGTTATATATTTCAGAACATCAGCAGTGACATCATTGTCAATGTTCCCATGACTTACCAGCTCTGATGGCCTCATTCTCTAGGACAACCCGATTAAAAATGAAGCGGATGTATTTAGAGGGGACAGGTGTTCTGGGACCCTCTTTGCCCAACAAGTGTAGAATCTTAGTAGCCAAAACAGTGTGTTCACAATCCTCAATAAATTCACAAAGGTGGGCTAGACCTGCTTCTTTACTGTCTGGGTTTTCTTCCACAATGGTGATTATGCAGTCCACAATGGCCCGCTTGTATTCAAAGCCTCCCTGGCAAAAAAAAAAAAAAAAAAAGATAAAACTTCCATTTGTTATAAGGATACTTTTTAGAGAAATGCTTATACTCTGAGACACATGCTTATAATATTCAAATTTAAATTTCTCTTTTATTAAAAAAACAAACATAGGGCTTTTTTTCCCTCCAAATGGGAAAACAAATAATACCATAGCATGTTTAGTAATTAGACAGCAACCAGAATTAAAAGTATGCTATTTGAGAAGCATACTGAGATGATAAATAAATGTAATGAAAACATCACGATATTTAATAGTGATCATGAGAATTTAAAAGAGCAACCTGCTATGGTTAAGGAGTGTTCTACCTACGTCATCTCGGAGCATGTTGGAGAGGAAAGTCATCATGACACTGTGCTTCCGGGGATACTTCTGACAGAGAGCACTAATTGCCTGTACAACCACCACCTGCAGATAAACAGAAGAACATTCACCTTAGAATGACTGTGTGACCCCCACTTATGGTACAAAAAACACAGAGCCTAGCATGTTGGTGCACACTTGAAATCCCAGCTACTTGCGAGGATGAAGTAGGATTCCAAGTTTGAGGCCAGCCTGGGCAACTTAAGTCAGACCCTGTCTCAAAATTTAAAAAAAAAAATTTGTAAAAGGATGGAGGTATAGCTCAGGGGCAAAGCACTCCTGCATTCCATCCCCACCACTGCTATCTCTCTCACACACTCCACAGAGAGAAGACACAGACAGAAAAACAGACAGACAAAGAGACAGAGACAGAGAGAGAATAAATGCACCTTCACAACATTAGCTACTAGACATACTTTCTCTGTGATTTACTGTAAGCTAAGAAAGTGTTGTAGTTGCCTAAAATTGCAGTAATAGTTCTTCATAAAAGATAAGCAATGATACCCCCCAAAGAAAGTAAAAAGCAATAGAAGAATAAAGTTCATTCAGTAGATTCCAACTCTCTGCCCCAAGCAAATAGGCACATAAAAATTCTGGGACACTTTTTTTTTTTGGTACTGGGGGTTGAACTCAGGACCTTGCGCTTCTGAGGCAGGCAGCGGCACCACTGAGCTAAATTCTTAAAATGAAGAGTAATATAAAAAGTTTGAACAGACTGATTCTCATATAGGAAACAGACAAAGCTATCCAAGAATGATTTGATAAGATGACTTGTAGGGGGATGTTATCATAACTTTAAAGACCAATGTCAAGAAGTATAAAAGGTGTGAGATTTTACCCTAATTGCAGCTGACAATTTAACCTGCCACAATATCATGGGCTCTTGGCACAAAACAAGACTCCTGAGTCAAAGATGAAAGACGGTACATTACAGTAAAAGCAGTGGCCAGAGTATCAGCATTTTGGGGTTAGTTTCCTCAGTATCAAATCCTGAAGGGCAAATGCAAAGAGAGCCAGATAATACCTAGATGTACAATGGATTGTACTACAAGGTAAGGACCATGAGGCATGGAACCTGACCATTTTACCATGGGCAGCAAGCACACCTTTCCTTGGTTCTGTTTGTTTGTTTGTTATTTTAGAGACAGGGTCTTGCTCTATAATTCAGACTGGCTTTGAACTTACTATGTGGTCCAGCCTGGCCTCAAACTGGTGGGATCCTCCTGCCTCAGCCTCCAGAGTGCTGGGATTATAGGTGTGAGCCACCATACCAGGCTACTTTCCTTGGTTCTTAAGGAAAATATTACTAGGCTAGATAATAAGCATGCTTGCTTTTTGCTTCCCAAGGAGCTGGAAGGCAGCATCCCCTTTACTTTAGAAGGAGACACTATTATCTTCTAAGGCTGGATGATATCTTGTGTTACACAGAGGGAACAAAAGGGAGAAAGTAGGGGAAAAAAGGCAGTTAGTGCATAACTAGCAAGATGTGCAGAATGCAAACAGATCCAAGGGGAACTGAGACCTAACTCCCCAAAACCAGCTAGCACCAAATCTATGCACAATACACTGTTTCAGAGAATAGAAAATGAAAAAAATGTCCATAATCTTTTAATGAAGCAATGATACCTAAACCTAAAAAAGTCAGCATATATGCACAGAAAGAAAAATTAGACTGAAATAATTTATAAATATTAATGTAAAAATTCTAATATATTAGCTAACAGACTAATGCTACATTAAGAGTAATACATAATGATAAAATAGGATTTATATCAAGAATGCAAGGATGGTTTACTATTAGAAAATTAATATAAATCATCTTATTAGTCTAAGGAAAAAAACTGTATTATATTCAAAATGGTGAAAAGCTTTTGATAAAATTGAAATCATTTCTAACACAAATTCTTGAAAAATGGGAATGTATGGATACCTCCATAATGTTACTATATACCCCAATTGTGATGCCAGCACATTACTTAACAGGGCACTCCAAGAGGTATTCTCATGAACGTCAGAAGCACTATCAGGACACTACCACCTCCATTATCATTTAACAATATTCTGGAGCTATTAAGCAAGAGAAAACAATTAAAATAACAGGAATTGGAAAAAACAAAAAATTTACTATATTTTAAGATGACATGACAGAATAACTGAAAACCTCAGAGAATCAATAATAAAACTACTCAGTAAAATAATTCAACAAGATATAAAATTAACATAAAAATAACAGTATTTATATACATGAATAATAACTAGAAGACATAATGGCCTTTAGGGGGAGGGAGATAAAGACAGGCTGGATAACAGGTACCAAAACAGCTACACAGAAGGAATAAATTCTAGTGTTCTACAGTACGGTGAGTGACTATAGTTCACAATAACCTATAATATATTTTATAAAAAACTAGAAGAGAGAAGCTCAAAGGCTCCAAACATAAAGAAATGTTAAGGAGATAGGCTAATTACCCTGACTTATTGGTACATACTATATATGTGTGTTGAAACTTGACACTGTGTCCCATAAATTAGTACACTTATTACATGCTAAACAATTTAAAAATTCATAGTAGCAACAAAAGGATAAAATATTTAAGAATAAGCATTTAGAAAATATCCAAGGCATATATAAAAATTCTTAGAAGGCACAAAAATAGATTTGAACAGATGAAAAGACATCCCTTGTTCTTGGTTATGATGTCTCAACATGATCAAGATGGCTGTTCTTCACTACACTAACTTACACATTTAATGTGATCTCAATAAAAAGGCCAGTGAGATTTTTCATTAAAATAGAAAAGTTGATACTAAAATTCATAATGAAAATAAACATGCACTAATACTCAGGAAAACAATAAAAGTAAAGAGCTGTAATGGAGGGACTAACAGATATTAATACAGCATACAAAGCTCCCATATTTAAAACTATATGACAATGGTGTATAAACAGATAAAGCCAACAGAACAGAAAGCCCAGAAATAGACCTACATAGGTATGGAACTTTTACTATATGAAAAGGATGATATCTTATATCACTGGGACAAAGATGGTCTTTTAAATAAAATTTTGGGAAGCAACTAAATAGTTATGGGAAAAGGATAAGATCACATCTGTTTCTCACACCATGTGCAGTAATAAAATCTAATGGATTAGGGATCTAAATGTAAAATATGAAAGTATAAGTGCATTACAATAAAACATGGGGTAAAATCCTATATAATCTGAAGAGAAAGGCTTTCTAACAATGACTCACAAGTTAAGCATAATAGAAGACTGATAAATTGGAGTACATAAAAATAAACTTTTACATGAAAAAACACATCACAAGAAAAACCAAAAGAGAAACAACAAACAGGGAGAAAATATCCATAACATGTTTCATAGATGAAGAGCTAAAACTTTTGTTTTGCTTTGTACATTTAGGACTACAATTCACCGGGAATTGATTTCTGTGTATGGTGTGAGGTAGGGTTAAGGATTTACTTTTTTCTCTCATGGATATCTAATTGATGAACTTTCATAATTTTTTTCCCATAAATTTATTGGTACATTTTAGGTATACATTATGAACACATTCATCATTGGGAATTTGTACCTGTACATGATATATCTTGGACCAAAATGTATAATAGATGATGTGAAATAGGAAGAAAAGGAAAAGGAAAAGGGAACTAGGGAGGAGGGTGGGAGAAAAGAAAGTTGGGAAAGAAAAATGAGAAAAGAAGGAAAAAATGGAAACAAATCTTTCATAATGTTTTAATAACATTTTTATGTTAACTGACACAATGAATGTCTGAATGCAAAGATGTCAGAAAAGGCAATTTTTTTAACAAGTCAAAACAAGAGGCCAAAGTCTTAAGCCGACCTTCATCTGCTTAAGGTTACAAACATCAAAGTGTTAGGTAGCAGATATAGAAGCAAAATGGATGCATTTAAAATTAGAAAATCTAGTTTTTGGTCTTGGCTGTGCTGCTAACTCACTATCTGACTTTAGTAGTTAAGCCAGTCACCTTTCAACGCTAAATTTTTCACCATTGACAGAAAATGGACAAAAGAGCAGTCTGAATAACAGCCATTTTTTGTTTTTATTTTGGTACTGGGGATCAAACTCAGGTCCTTGTGCCTGCACAGCAGGCGACAAAACTGCTAAGCTAAATCCCCGGCCCCTTGTTGAAGAATATGAGAGACAGAGTAGTAACTATTTATCTATGAATATGAAGATTTACATTGATAAGTTTTTGAGTGATACAATATTTGATATAACTCAAACTTTAGGATGCATCCCTGACTCCTTAAGCTTGCTTCCCAACAACAGGTTCTCAGTATCTGAAATTCCTGCCTTTTGTCTTTCTCGGTCATACCCCATGCTTCCTTCTCAGCAATGATCCCTCTCCTGAATATTTTTACCATTTCCTTACTTTTCTTCTGTTTATTAAATGTATTCACAAGCAACATACATAATTTAGTTTTGCTTGTTTTTTAGTACTTATATGAATGTTACAAAATCTGCATTTTGATCAACATGGATATTTGCAAAATTTAACATATATCATCACTGAAATGATTTTATGGTTCCACAAATGGAATTGTAAGTTTCTCGCCCTCATATTCTCAGATCTTAAGTTTTACTAAATATTGATGGATACAGGGGTGTATAAAGATTTCTATTGCTCTACATCCTCATTAACAATATTATGGTGTACATGAACATTTTAAATTTCTAAAACTGAAGCCACTAAACTATAACCCAATCTTGCCTACATCCCACTTTTGAGAGCTAAGAAGTTTTTTAAATTTTTAAAAAGTTATAAAGAAACAAAGAATACACAACAGACAATGGAGGGCCCTAGAAAGCCTAAATTTTATTTTATGGCCCTTTGGAGAAAAGTTTGCCAATTTCTGTTCTAAAACATTATCCTGGGCCGGGGATTTAGCTCAGTGGTTTTGACGCCTGCTACGCAAACACAAGGACCCGAGTTCGATCCCTGGTACCAAAATAAAAATAAAAATAAAAAAATTTAAAAATAAAACATTATCCTTACCAAACCTACTTTCCCATAATCCCAGCTGCAAAAACAACTTTCGTAACTTCAAAGTTCCCCAAGGATAAAAAATGTGCACTTAAATATACAGGCTAGGCTTGTTTTTTAAGTCCTGAAACATACCAAGTACAGAGTAATAGGGCCAATTATACTACATGGCAGAGAAGAATAAAACAATAAAATGTTTCTATTTTTATTCTTTGAACTGGAATTTATTATTCTTTTGATTATCTCTAACATACCCTTACTACTTCTATACTCAATACTGTCATAGAAGTACTAGCTAATTTAATAAGGCAAGAAAAAAAGAAACATTTGGATTGAAAATAAAAGAAGCAAAACTGTCTAGTTACAGAGGACATGATTATTTATACAGATAATATTAAGGAATGTATTTAACAATAATTAGAACCAATAAGACAATTCAGCAAGGTCACAGGATGCCAAGTTAATATGGAAAAGTTTAGTAAGAGATGTGCACATACTATGAATAAACAATTAGTTATGTACTTTTCAAACAAAGATGCCAAAGTACTCTGAAGGTGAAAAAAAGTCTTTTCAACAAATTTTACTGAAAAAACTGGTTATGAATATAGAAAACACTTAACTTATCACACAAACATTAATTCAAGATGGACCAAAATATAAAAGCTAACCCCAAAAGCATTTAAAATAAAACATGAGAGAAGATCTTTATGACTTGGAGGTAGGTAAGTTATTTAGATAAAACATAGCACTAAAGAAAAAAATGGATACATTAGACATTCTAAAAATTTTTAATTTTTTTCTCCTCAAAAGACACCATTAAGAAAATAGAGAAAAAAAGAAAATAGGCAACCTTTAAGAAGAAAACAGTCAAGTTTAAACTCTTACCTTGAACTCATCTGAAATTTCAGACACAAAAGATGATATCTGCTTCATAAGCCTATCTACACTGCTCTCACTTCCTGTTTTAAGCAGTGTGGTAATGGCAAGGGTTGCAATACTTCTGTTTGAATCTGTGATTAAGTTTTCTAAGTCCAGATTGCAGGCAGTAACAGCAGAAGGGTGCTTCATTGCCACCTTGTGGAAGGGCAAGAAAACAGAAAAAGTAAGCACACTACTGTTGGTAAAGGGCAAAACTTAAATTTTAATTAAGTGCCAATCTAAAGGGTACAGGATAGGTTAAATATAATTGTTTTTAATTAATAAGGTATATCATTTGATAAATTATTAATTACCACAGTATTGTATAACCTTCATAACAATATCACAGTCTTTTATTATAGACCTGTATTTCCTTACAGCACATGTATGTCTACTCTATCAAATGTTAGGATCTTTGAGACAGGACTTACCATGGTAAAACTGCTCAATAAAGACTGCTAATAGCAATTAGAAAACAATTCTGCAATTAGCAGGCTTTTGCGTGCGTGCGTGTGTGTGTGTGTGTGTGTGTGTGTGGTGCTGGGGATGAACCCAGGGCCTCATGCATGTTAAGTAAGTGCTCTAGTCCTGAGCTGCACTCTAGCCCTACTTCTGTAATAATGCAAAACTGGATGGCCCTGGCCACAGATGGTGCCACCATTCTTAAGCTCTCTCGCTGGTGCTGATGGTGTCCTGCTTCTTCCCACCCTACACTGGTAAAGAATCCCTAACCTAAGATCCTGAAAGCATGGTAACACCCTGCAAAACACTTTCGTAACAATACACAGAGAAAGACATGGCAAAACATACCCCAAGCTAATGAAAAACTCAAGTCTCCCGCTGGACAGTGATGTGGAGATGGAGAAAAGCCTGTAGTACTAGAGGAAAAGCAAGGCTGGTCCTGCCCTGCTGCCTCATGTGTTCTGTACCCTAAAACCAGACCTGCACCTGGACCTTTGTGTGCTCATCTCTTAAGTGGGGTGCTTCCCTCCCCGCACCTCCCTTGGCAGACAGTCTCTTGAGCATTGTGGCTTTTAGGCAGCAGTGAGGACCCAGAGCCAGACTTTCCAAGGGACACCAGCCATCCTGGGTGACAAGGACCCCAAATCTGCATCTCTCCCCTTCCCTTAAGAAGGAGATGACCAGAGGCATCCCCTTCACGGACACGAGCACATCAGCAAGCCCTATGAAAGTGAAGTTTTCTAATAAAATAAATTTGCTTGTTCAGTCTGTTTTCTGTAACTTTTGCTAAATACTTTATACATTTTTAATATTACAAAGCTTGTCTCCTGCCAGCATTCCTCACTCCAGTATGAATGTGTTTACTCCACATTGTATATCCTTCTCCTCTGGCTGCCTAGATTAGTAAATAAAATCAATGTAATATAATTTATGAGTAACACTGTTGAAAATCTGATCCCCATGGAAGATGTAACCTGTCCCCCACCCCAATAATAGTATTTGTGGGTATTAATGCTGAAGAATTGAATGTTTCAAGAGTTTAAATTTTGAAGGGATTTGCTATATATAATTGTCCTGCATATGATAAAGTGTTTTCAGGGAAAAAAAAGAAAAACTCAGTCTTCATTAATCCACTTAGCAAGAATAGTCATAGGCTTTGTGTAAAAATTTCAGTGTGTCTTTGTGGTGGGGTGCTGCTCCAGGGCCCTGGAACTGGTTAGTACCAGAAGAGAGGGTGCCATATTGCCTTTCCAAAATTCACAAAAACCTGAATTCTTAGACACATCTGGCTGGCCCTAAGATTATAGATGAGGAACTGAAAGAAATGTTCAATATCCGCAATACCTAATATGATAATCATTAATTACATGTGGCTATGAGCACATGAAATGTGACCAGAATAGCTAAGAAACTAAATTTTTTACTTAATTAACTTAAATTAAATACTACTTGTGGTGAATGCCTATGATACTGAACAGTGCAGCTCTTGAACATAAAGTGCTTAGAAGTCAGAAATGAGTTATAACTTTCTGTGAAATATTAGTAAAAATGGCCATAACCAAGTCCACAAATACAAATGAGGTATTATAGAAGTGAAGCCCACAAATCATATATACTAACCTTTAAAAAGCTTTATCAAACACTGATACCAAAGTCCACAGTTAGCAAAGCAATCCTACCTTGTTCAAGGTCCTCACAGCTGCATATCTCAAGGCTGGCTTAGGAGAGCTACAGAAAAGCTGAAGAACTGAAAAAACACAAAAACCATTACAAATATGGTTCATTTTATCATACATCATCATACTATCCAGCTGAAAATAAAATACATAATGAATCATATTCAAAATATGTGTAAAGAAATCACATCACAGCATCAAAAATTTATATGAAAAGTGTGTCATCAAAAATAGAAAAACCTGGGCCGGGGATTTAGCTCAGCGGTTCTGCCGCCTGCTGCACAAGCACAGGGACCAGAGTTCGATCCCGGGTACCAAAAAAAAAAAAAAAAAGTGAAAAATAGAAAAACCACTTTTTGTTCAGCTATAAAAACTTTATAATAATAGAAAATAAAGATTGCTCTTTTTTCTAAGGATTAGTATACCCATTAATATTTGAATACAAATGACAGAACTATTGATAGTTATAATAGGCTTTCTAAACATTAAGGAAAACTGAAGATATTAAAGTTATTTGCCTTCTAAATAAAATTCTTTCAGATGTTTTATATGGGAAAATAGAAACTTCAGAAAAAGAAGTAATAAAGAACAATTGAAATGATCTACATGTATACTATCAGAATGCAAAGGCAACACATACAGAGCTAAGTTTCAAAACTCCTTAATTTTGCCGACCTATCAAACTTAAAAACTTGGATGAACATAAACAAAAGTCAGTTATCAAATATACAATTAACCTGAGACTGCAGGTGCCAACTCTCTTGCAGTACAGTTAGGAAGATGGATAATAGCAGACGCAGCTTCATAAATAACCATTTCATGTTTATTTCGCAAGCAGCTTTCAATGAAATCAAAGAGAGGACTTTCATGGCTGCCAATAAATGCATATATGTAGTTAATTAGATATCAAATAGACAATATGCATAGTGGTTAAAAGCACAGACAGACTGAGATGCATTTGTGGAATAGTAGATACAAGATTGCTAAAAATTCACTTCTTCAAAAAGCAATGACAAAAAATTGTCAAAACCAAATTTTTCACAATTCCAGAAATTAACCAAAATGTGCAATAATACTATGAGCATTTATTCAAGAAAAAAAGCTTCTTGGCAAAAATGATGAGCTTTCTGGCATTTAACTTGCTCTACTTCGAATTTCCTTTCCCTTCTTCCCAGTTTCATTGTAGCCTTGAAAACCAGCAGCCATAGAAGTTGTGAAAGCCAGCAGCCTAGCAAAGGTGGCTTAACATCAGAAAGTCAATTCAGGTTAAACACCACATTAATAATATAAAGGATAAAATGACATAGTCATGTTTTTGACAAAAAATTATAAGACATATAAAGTATGTACAATAGTAAAGTATGGCTCATACGCAGGGGACAAAACAGTCAACCGAAATTATACCTAAAAAAGGAAAAAAAAAGAAATTACACCTGAGGAAGACCAGATGTTATACTTACTATGCAAAAACTTTAAATCAGCTAATATAAATACGTTCAAAGAACTAAAGTACATGATGTCTAAAGATTTAAAGGGAATTAAACTGAGTGTGGTGGCACACACCTGTAATTCTGGCATTCTGGGAAGCTAAGGCAGGAGGATCACAAATTCAGGCCCAGCCCACACAATGTGGCAATATAGCAAGACCCTGTCTCAAAAAATAAAAAGTAAAGAGTAAACGGGAGGGCCTGGGAGCATAGCTCAGTGTGAAGGCCCTGGGTCCAACTGTAATACTGAAAAAAAAAAATTAAATGTCTCATTAAAGAAAGACTATCAGTAATAATATGAATTTTTTTTTAAAGAAACCAAATAAAAATTTCAGATTTGGAAAGTACAATGACAGGAAGGAGATTCAATAGCAGAGATTTTCATTGGCAGATGAAAGAACCAGTGAACTTGAAGATAGGTTAACTGAGGTAAACCAGCCACAAAAAATAAAAAAGGGAAGAAAAATGAACAGAGATTTGAAGGCCTGTGCAACATTAAAAAAGGGGAGGGGGTAGCAACTTTGTATAATAGGAATCCTAGAAGGAAAGAAGAGAGACAAAGGACAAAAAGAATACTTGGCGAAACACTGGCTGAAAACCTCCCAAATGTGATTAAAAACCATTAATCTACACACTCAAGAGGCAATAATTCTCAAGTACAATACACACAAATAGATCCACACATAGCTATACCATAGTCAAAGTGGTGAATACATAAAAAGAAAAATCTGGCCAGCAGCAAGATAAAAGCAACACATTACACTGTGTAGTGGAAAATCAATACAATCAGTGACTGACTTCACATCTGAAACAATGGAAGATAAAAAGTAAAATGCCTTATCCAAAATGCTGAAATAAAGTTGTTGTTTTGCTTTCTTTTTTTGCACTATTGGAATTAAACCAGGGCCTTGTACTTCCTAGGCAAGCATTCTAGTGCTGATGTACATCTCTAGGTCTGTCTTTCTTTTCCTTCCTTCCCTCCTTCGTTTCTTCCTTCCTTTCTTTGGCAGGGGTTAGGGTCCCACAAAATTATGCAGGCTGGGATTAAATTTGGAATCCTCCTGCCTTAGTCTCCAGAGTGGATGAGATTACAAGCAGGCATCAACAGGCCTGGTGAGACAAGAACTGTGTTTGGCAAAATTGTCCTCCAAACGAAGGCTAACAAATACATCCCCAGATAAGCAAAGAGTGAGAGAATTTGCTATTAAGAGATTTGCTTTATATAAAATACTAAAAGAAGAACATTTTAGACTGAAAGACTGACTCCAGCCACATAATCAGAGTGCACCATTAATTATAAATATGTGAGTTGATAAAGATTCTATACTTGTCATTTTTTCCTTAACTACTTTAAAGTACTGAAAATTGTATAGAGCAATAATTATAATATTATTAGTGGATTCACAACAATACACAATAACACATGACAATAAGAGCAAAGAGAAGGGCAAAGAAAATATACTGGAACAAAGGTTCAATATTTTGTTTTTGGTTTTCTTGTTTTGTTTTGTTTTGTTTTTGTACCAGGGATTGAACTCGGGTCCTTGCACCTGCGCAGCAGGCGGTGAAACCACTGAGCTAAATCCCCGGCCCCAAAGGTTCAATATTTTAATGGAACTGAGTTAGTATAAATCTGAAGTAAACTGGTAAATTAAAATCCCTATAGCAACAACTAAAAAGAAAAGTTAAATATTGATAAATTTAAGTGACACATTAAAAATATTTGGCTGACTTGAAAGCAAGCAAAGAAGAGGAGAGGAAAAAGAACAAAAATGACAAGATTTATAGAGAACAGAAAAATGGCAAGGAATGAATCCAACAAAATCAATAATTACATTAAAAATGTTTTAAACATGCCAACCAAAAGATAGAGATTATCAGGTAATTAAGAACAACCAAGAGCCAACTGTCCACAGGGTTTACACTTGAGGTTTAAAGTCACAAGAAGGACGAAAGTAAAAAGATGGAAAGAGATATACCATATAGAAATTAACCATAAGAGATCAGGAATGGCTGTATTAATATCAGCCAACAAAAAGTAAAGAGATATTTCATAATGACAAAAAGGCAACACATCAGGAAGATGTATCAATGATAAATACACACAACCACAACACCTCAAAATGTATGAAAAATGGACAAAAAGAGATTATTTAGTAAAAATAGGGGGAGGGAAGAGAAGGAAGAGAGGAAGGGGATGTAAAAAAATTAAGATGTGTCAAAGCCCCTGGAAATAGAGTGGTGCAGGTAGGTCCTAGCCAGGGAACCATCCTGACCCCAGCACCTTGAGCCCACAGGTCCCAGCCAAAGGCCCACCTGGAAAAGAGCTGCACAGGTGCACAAGCAACAGCCAGAGGCCCACCCTGATACCACTGGTAAGTGAGAGCAGACCCCAGCCAGAAGCCCATCAATATACCAGCAAATGGGGTACACAGCCTCCAGCCAAAGGCCCTCCCAGACAACAGCTGCATTGGGGGTCAGGCCCCATCCAGAGGCATGCCCAGATACCATCCCAAGTGTGACAGGCCCCAGCCAGAACTCACCTCAAACAACAGGGCAGCATAAGGATTCAGAAGGCCACTGGGTGAGCAAAATTTCACCTCAACACAGGCGCAACAGCCTGCATCTGTTGAAGTGAGAAGACACATAAACAAGTCTCAAAACCAGACTTCCAGATCACCTAAGGCAACCCCAAAGGCAAAGAGATGAAACAATCTGATACCCAACCACTTGGACTCCCTGAACTAGCAATGAAAGAGGATCTGGAAAAAATGAAATCTGAAATAATTTCTCAAATAACAACAGAGATTGTGTCCATTGTGCAAGACATGATTAATAAATCTCGAGCAGACACAGATAAAAAAAATAGAGGAGCTGAACAACATGATGGGATCCCAACATGGAAACAAATAAAATACATAAAACAGATGCAACAAATATCCAGGAGATTAAAAACTCCACTGAAAGTTTATGCAGCAGAATGAGCCAATGGGAGGACAGAATTTCAGATATAGAAGACAGGATTGCAATTAGTAACCAGGAAAAGAAAAATTTCTTAAAAATAGTATTGGACCACAAGAAATCAATCCAGCAGCTGCTAGGTGATGCAAAGAAGAATAATGTAACACTGATCAGAGTCAATGAAGAAACAGGAGTGAGTGCAAATGACACAAAGAAAACTGTTCAAAGAATGGCAGAAAACTTTCCATGCAGGGGAAAAGAACTTGACGTACAGGTAAGTGAAGCATATAGGACTCCAACTAGCCATAATAAAAAAAAAAAACCTACACCTAGGCATACAATATTTAAGATTTGAGAAACTCAACGGAAAAACAAAATTCTACGAACAGAGAAAAGAAACAAATCACTTACAAAGGAAAGACCATCAGAATCACAGCAGACTTCAAATACAACACAAACCCTCAAGGCAAGAAGAGACTGGAGTGACGTATTTCAAGCCCTAAAAGAAACCAATCCCCAACCCAGATTGATGTACCTTGCAAAACTATCTTTCAAAATTGATGGAGAAATAAGATACTTTCATGACAAAGAGCACCTTAGGAACTTCATGAATACCAAACCAGCACTCCAAAAAATTTCAAACAATATCCTAGGAAAAGACAATGAGGATCACCACCCCAGAAAGCAGAGCAGAATGAATCCATCAGGCAAGACAAGAAATTAAAGGCAAAGGGGGAGAATCCAACAAAAAAAAGTCATGACAAAAATAAATCAATACATATCAGTTATAACCATTAATGTTAAGGGTCTCAATTCACCAAGAAAAAGAAAGACTAGCAGAATGGGTCAAGAAGCAAGATCCAACAATATGCTGCATACAAGAAACACACTGAATTTAAAAGAAACTCAGAGACTGAAAGTTAAACAATGGTGGAAAACAATACTCCATGTGACAGGACCCTGAAAAAAAGCAGGAATAGCTATCCTCTTTGCAGATCAAATGGATTTCAAACCAACAGTGATTAAGAGAGACAAAGGAGGACACTACATCCTTGTAAAGGGAAAAATCCATCAGGAAGAGATGACAATCACAAATATATATCCACCAAACACTAGTGCACCCAACTATATAAAACAAATACTAACAGACATGAAAAATCAAATAAGCACTAATACAATAGTAGTGGGGGACGTCAATATCCTACTGTCACAAATAGATCAACTAGACAAAAAAATAAACAATGAAATACTAGAACTCAAACTCTTGAACAAATGAACTTAACAGATGTTTACAGAGTCTTCCACCCCACAAAATCAGAATACACATTCTTTTCAGCTCCACACAAGTCATTCTCCAAAACAGACCACATACTTGCTTATAGAACATGTTTAAGTAAGTGCAAAGGAACTGAATTTATCCCCTGTATATTATCAGAACACGGTGTGATGAAATTGGAGATCAATAGCAAAAGAAACCACGAGAATTTCATAAACACACAGAAATTAAACAACACATTTCTGAATAACTAATGGGTCACAGAGGAAATTGAAGAAATCAGACAGTTCCTTCAATTAAATGACAATGGCAATACAACATATCGGAATCTATGGGACACAATGAAAGCAGTCTTACGAGGGAAATTCATAGCAGTGAACACTCATATTAGGGAAACAGAGTGAGCCCAATTAAATAACCTGATGCTGAACCTCAAGCTTCTAGAAAAAAAAGAGCAGACAAAAAAGAGCAGACAAACCCAAAGCTCATACAAGGGAGGAAATCACACAGATCAGAGAAAAAAATCAATGCAATGGAGGCTAAGAGAATAATACCACAAAATCAGTGAAGCAAAGACTTGGTTCTTTGAAAGAATAGACAAAATTGACAAACTCTTCGCCAACCTTATCATAAAAGGAAAGGAAAGACCCAAATCCATGCAATTAGGAATGAAAAGGGTGAAATTACAATGGAGCCAGCAGAAATCCAGAGTCATCAATACCTACTTTGAGAACCTATACGCCAATAAGATGGAAAACACAGAAGAAATGGACAGATTCTAAGATACATATGAATTACCAATGTTGAACGAAGAAGACCTAAAAGTTCTAAACAATCTAACGTCAATCAATGAAGTTGAAAATGTAATTAAAAACTTACCAACTAAGAAAAGCCTGGGCCCTGATGGCTTCACTGCTGAATTCTACAAGACATTTGGAGAGGAACTACTGCCACTACTGTTCAAACTCTTCAGTGTAACTGAAAGGGAAGCAATACTCCCGAATTCATTCCTGGAAGCAAGCATCACCTTGATCCCCAAAGCAGAGAAAGACCCAACTGAAAAACAGAACTATAGGCCAATCTCACTAAT
>NW_004624783.1:5711342-5727320 GCF_000247695.1 Heterocephalus glaber | reverse complement strand
CTTGAGAAAACAATCCAAAAATTCATTTGGAACCAGAAGAGACCTAGAATAGCAAAAGCAATTCTAGGCAACAAAGACAAGGTAGGGGATATCACAATCCCCAACTTGAAACTATACTACAAGGCTACTGTGATAAAAACAGCATGGTACTGGCAAAGAGACCTGAGGACCAGTGGAACAGATTAGAAGATGCAGAAACAACTCCAGACACACTCTGCCACCTCATCTTGCCAGAGCATAAAAAAGTCTCAATATATTTAAAGGGACAGAAATCATACAAAGCTGAGTCTCAAACTACATCTAAATTAGGTTATAAGTCAACAACAAAAAAGAAATCTGGGAAATCCTCAAATATTTGAAAATTAAACAACAAACTCTAAATAACCATGGATCGTGAACAAATTAAATGAGAATGAAAAAATATATGACAAAAATGAAAACACAACACATCAAACACACTGCTTTAACTAAAGCAATGGTAGGAGGAAAATGTCTAATATTAAAAACCTTGGGCCGGGGATTTAGCTCAGGGGCACCACACCTGCCTCACAAGCACAAGGTCCTGAGTTAGATCCCTGGTACTAGGGGTTGGGGTGGAGGACCTACAGTAGAAAATAAAAAAGGTCTAAATAACCTAAGCTTCCATATTAAGTACTAAGACAACACCAAGCATAGTGGTGGATACCTATATTCCCAGCTACTTGGGAGGCCAAGGCAGGAAGATTCAAAGTTCAAGTCTCTCCTAGGGAATTTAGCAAGACCTTGTCTCAAAATCAGGAAGGCTGGGGATGAGCTCAGTGGTAGAGTACTTGTCTCACATGTATGAGTCCGTGGGTTGTATCCCCAGCACTTAACAAAAAAAGAAGGAAAAGGAGGAAGAGGGGGAGATGAGAGGGAATAAGAAAGAGAAGGGGAAGAAGAGGAAGAAAGAAAAAAAGGAAGAGAAGGAGGAGAAAGAAAAAGAAGAGTAAATGGCACACTGAAAGTAGAGAAAGAAAATAAAGATCTGCGCATAGGTCAACAGATTAATAGAAAATGAAACAAAGTTTTTTTTTGTTTTTGTTATTAGGGATTAAACCCTTCACACTGAATTACATTCTCAAATCTTTTTTTTTGAGACAGTCACTTGCTAGGTTGCAAAGTTGCTCAAGCTTAACTCAAATTTGCAATTGTCCTGCCTGAGTCTCTCAGAGTGTTGATTCCAAGTATGTGCCACTATGTCCAGCTCATAAAGTTGGTTCTTTGAAAAGATCAACAAAATTGATAAAACTTCAGCTAGGCTCACCAAGGCAGAAAAAGAGAGAATACAAATTACTAAAATTAAAGAAGAGACAGCACTACTGATCACAAAGAAAGTAAAAAAATTAGGAGAAAATATGACCAACTATATGCCATCAGCTAACTTAGATGAAATAAATCTCTAGGAATACCAAACTACTAAAACAGATTTTAAAAACAGCCTAAATTTCTACTCAGTCACTTAAAATCATCCCTCAAAGAAAAGCACAGATCTAAATTGCTTCACTGGTTAATGCTACCAAATAATACTAAGCTTTCACAAACTTTTAGAAAAGAAACAAAAAGGAAACATGAATCAATTAGTGTTATGATGCCAGTCTGACAAAAATTCATAAGACAACTACAGAACAATATTCCTCTTAAAATAAACACAAACATCTAAAAAAAATAGCATACTGAATCCTGTAATATATAAAAACAATTATACATCACAAGTAGTATAAATCACAAGAATATAAAGGTTTAAAAATCAGAAAATAAATTCATCATATATACCAAATTAATAATATAAAAGATGAAAATCATATAATCATCTTAATTTTGGCAGAAAAAGCAAATGACAAAATCTATCACCCATTCATTAAAACAAACAAACAACTTCTCCAAAACTAGTGATAGAGAATATATCCTCAACCAGACAAAGACCATCTTCAGAAAACCCACAACTAATGCCATGGTTAATGCTTTCCTTCTAAGATCAAGGACAAGGCAAGGACATCTGCTTTCATCACTTCTACTCAATACTGTACTAAATCCTTGAGCCAGTGCAATCAGGGACAAAATAATTAAAGACACCCAGTTTGAAAAGAAAAAAGGAAAAGTCTCTTTGTCCACAGATCGCATGATCCTGTACACAGGAAATCCCAAGGAATACACACATATATATGCACACTCATGGAACTAAAGGAGCACAGCAGTGTTACAGGATACAAGATGACACAAAAATCAACTATGTTTCTATACTGACAACAAAATATGCAAAATGAAATTGATAAAACAATTTCATTCACAATAGCATAAGAAAAAATACAAATAAAGTTAATAAAACAAACATAAGCCTTTTATACTGAAAACGACACAATCCTTCTGAAAACCAAGTAAAGAAATAGTCTCTTTTCACAGACTAGAGGACTCTGTATTATCAAGATAGTGATTCCCCCACAATAATTTATTTTAAATAGACCTACTGTTCTATTCAGTGTAGTTCTTAGCAAAACGACAGCAGGGTTTTTGTTGTAGAAATTCAAAGTTGATTCTAAAAGTTACACAGATAAGAAATTCAGAGTTGATCCTAAAAGTTACATGGATATGCAAAGGACCTAGAGTAGTCAAAACAATTTTGAAAAACTTGTATTCTCCAACTTCAAACTTACTATATAAAGCTTTATAATCAAGATAGTGTTGTATTGGCACGAGAACAGGTATTTGTATCCACTGAACAGAACTAGGTGTTTCACTGCATTCATGGTGAGCTGACTTTCAAAAAGGATGCCAAGATAATTCAAAACAGAAAGGATGGTTTTCAACAAGTGGTGCTGGGAAAACTGAATATATGTATTTATTTTAAGTTAACTTCAACCTCCACATCATCATACACAAAAATTAACCCAAAACAGACTACAGTCTTAAATGTAAAAGCTAAAACTATTAAACTATTAAACTTCTACAAAAAAATGTTGATGAAGTCTTTCCAACCTTGAATTAGGCAATTCTTAGTTACGACACCAAAAGCACAATCCCTCAAAGGAAATGTTCATAAAATAATCATCAAAATTTAAAACCTTTACACTTCAACAGAACACTACAAGGAAATAAAGGACAAGCAACAAAAAGAAAATATATGCTGTATTTTATTAAGAATTTTTGTGTTAAAGTCTAGAGCAGTGGTAGTGAACCTACAGCCTACGTGCTGCAACGGGCTGTTTGTTACCACTGAAAGCTCTAAAAGGTTGCCATCACTGGTCTAAGAGAGATATCGATCTGTAGTTTTCTTAAGAATTTTTTTGGAGAGGCAGGTTTTTTTATCTGAACTACCCAGATAATCATCTATTTTCTAAAGGACTTGTATCCAGAACATGCAAGGAAGCCTGCCCATTCAAATAACCCAACTAGAAAATGGGCAAAAGAGTTGAATGACCTCCACTTAAAAAAAAAAACTAGCTAATAAGCATTTGAAAAGAAATAAAACAGTCATTAGAGAAATGGAAATTAGAACCAGAATGAGACCACTACACACCCACTAGAATGGCTACTACTCAAAACAAAACAAAACAAAACCACCACCAGACAATATAACATATGGTTGAGACTGGAATTCTCATACACAATGTAAAATGGTATGACTACTTTGGAAAATAGTTTGTCAGTTTCTTTAAAAGTTAAACATAGCATATGTCCCAGTTTATTCCATTTATAGAAATCTGCTCAAAAGAATGGTAAAATATATATTCACACAAAGATTTGTACGTGACTGTTCATAGTAGCATTACTTGTAATAGAAATGGAAATAGCCCAAATGCCCATCATTCCATACCAGGAATATTATTCAGTCACAGAAAGGAATAAAGTATTAAGCATGCTACAACATGGTGAACATCAAAAACATTATGCTAATTGAAAGAAGCATAAAGTTAACATGAAAGATGCATAAATATGATTCTACTGGGCCTAGGATTTAGCTCAGTGGTGCCGTCGCCTGCCTCGCAATCACAAGGTCCTGAGTTCGATCCCCGGTACCAAAAAAAAAAAAAAAGATTATTTATATGTAATGTCAAAATAGGAAAATAGCAAATGAGAATAAGAAACTTCATGAAGTGATGGAAATGTTTTAAAAGATTTTGGTAGTGTGGCACGTAACTTTGGTACTAAAAGCCACATAATTGTATAATTCCACTGACTGAATTTTATCATCTATAAATTATACCCAACAAAACTGTCAATATCTAATATATTAATCAAAATTTAAAATACTGAGATCTTTTTAGCTGTATATAACAAAACTGAACAGGAAGTCTAGAGCTAAGAAAAATACTCACAGAGTATTTAAGAGATGTCAACAGTTTAAAAAAAACCACTTTAAATTGACAAAATAATGCAATCCAGAGTTGATTAATACGTCATTTTAAGTATTTACACTATTCTATATGTGGATCTTTTCCTTCCTATACATAACTGGACCAAAGGTAACTTCTTTTCATTCCAATCAACCAAATGTGAGCTGTTACAGTCAATTAACTGTGCTAATAATCACATATATAACAACAGTATAATACTGTTTCATTTTATTAGCAGCTAACAAATTAAATGTAATTCCTACATTTTGATATTATCCTGTCCTAAATTCCACTATACTAAAAACAGTCGTTTAAGAAACTATAGAAGGTTCTATTCTCAGTAGTCCTATAATGTTTTCCAATATCCAATTATATACTATTGCTATAAAAACCATTGTGTAGAGGAAGACTGAAGGAAGCAGAGGGGAGTAGGGAGGGAGGGAGGGGAGAGAAAAGGTAAGTAAAAAGGATTAAGACATGAGATGTGTATGTACCAACTTCTCACAATGACTGTATCTATTATGTATTATAAACATATACTAATAAAAACTTCTTAAAAAGCATTTCATTACCTGTTCTCTAAAGATAACCACTGTAATGATATTTTGTTATTTATCTTTTTAGATATTTAAAAAACTTTAAGACTAAGGATGTAGCTCAACACTACAAGTGCTTGGCTAGGATGTTCAAGGCCCTTAGTTCAAGCCCTAGTGCCATAGGGGGAAAAAACAATACCTTTATACATACATATACACAGGGAGAAACTATACTGCGGGGCTTTTTTCTTTTATAGAAACAGCGCTAGACTGCACATTTACTTTATCCTGTTTTTTTCATGAAGCAATAATTTTTCATGAAACAGTATTTTTAAAAGAGAACCATATGAATATGTACAATTAATTTTTATTTAAATGTTTTATAATATTCTATTATGAATGCTGAAGATATCTCTCAATATTTTGACATTATATATAAAACAGTGGAACTGACATCTTTGTATTTGTTTCCTTGCACACATGTACAAATCTTCCTATGTGGCAAGTGCTAGGTCATAATGTATGTGTTTTACTTTTTAATAAACATTACCAAAATACCTTCAAAGTCATTTGCTCCTATTTACACTCTCAGCAATGTGGTATAAGAATATCTACATTCTAGCCAACATTTGATATTACAAAATATTTGAATTTTTGCCAATCTGATAGGCAACTGGACTTGGCTAAATGTGTAAGGCAGTCAATTCTGGTCAACCATAAAACTTGGACTCCAGCATATTCCCATGATGTCAAGAGAAAGGCTGGCATCTTCCCAACTATGAATGGTGACTTGGAAATTCCTGCTACCGGCATGCCACACATTACAGCTATAAGATTTGGGTCCTAGCCCCTGAGTATGTCAGGGAGGGGCTACTTCCCCTCAAAATTTATGTTATGCTATCAAAGTAAGCCTGAAGCCAAAATTATGCCACACTGTGTTGTTTCTGGATCTCTCCCTTGATCACAACAGTGAGTATTTGGAGCCTCTACACTTCATGAAGTTTAAAAACCTCAAAGCCCAAGGGTCATAATCCCTCTATCAAGGAATAAAAACTGCCCTTCTAGACCTCTGTACACTGACCCAGAATGAATGAGCCATAGAGGTGCCAGAGTGGCTGATAATACTCCAGTCTCTGTGTGTTTTCCCCAGTGCATGTTCTTCCAGGTAGATATTTGAGTTCTGCTTAGCCATTTGTACTTAACTCCATAAAGGGCACAGAAAACTCAGCATCAAAGCAGGTTTCTATTGTGGCTTTCTGGAAGTAAATCAAATATTCAGAGACTTATTCTGACAGCATGGCCAGTCACTGGAATGCCTGATAACTACCTGTGAGAAATACCCCTAAAGTCCCATCTGGGGAATAATGCCCAGATTAGAACTCCTTGGTTATTAGTGGCCCTGGTAAGAGTCCCCGAAGCAGGAGCAAAGTGCACTGAAGGGAAGGCTAAACAATCCCTGATAAAAATTATATAGACACAGAGAAATAAGGATGTAAAACAATAGCTGGAAAACACTCTTACAAAAGAGTAAGGGAGGAGATTTTTCTCTAACATATATCTACACTACTATAAAGTTAAATAAGGCAGATGTTGCTATCTCAGGGACAGAAATAAGAGTAGTGGGAAACAGGAACCCAGAAATAGACCAATGTATGTAGGGACACTTGGTTTATGATAGCGCTGTTATCACTGAGACTACTTGGTATTCATATTGGGGGGGGGATTAAATGGCTGCTTTATATTATGCCCCCAAACAAATTCCAGGTAGATTATGGATCTACAACATGAAAACTGAAATCATAATTATTACAATACAGGGTTTATATTTGTAAGAAAATATTTATTGAACAAAGCAACAAAAATATGATTTCTATAATAAAAGATTGATATATTTGACTATGTATTTACATTTAAAAGGTCTGTTCATCAAGAGATACCAGAAAAGAGAACAGAGGAGCTAATGTAAGAGAAAAACTATCTGTAAAACATACAACCAAGTACTCACCTCTAGAATACATAAAGAACTCCTAGATATCAAAGGGAATAAAGCTCAATAAAAAGCTGGTCAAAACTCAAACAGGTAATTCAAAAGAAAGGATATCCAAATGATAGTAAATATAGAAAAGATGGTCAAAGTCATTAGCAATTAGGGAACTACAGATCAAAACCACAATGATTTGACAAGGATGTCAATATAGTTCAATGGTGAGTGAACAGTCACAAAATGGTACCAAAAACAACTGGATATCCACATGCAAAAGAGTAAACCTGGACATCTACCTTATACCATATACAAAAATGATCTGAAAGTGGGTCAAAAACCCAAGTGTAAAAGATAAAATAAAATTCTTTTTTTTTTGGTACCAGGAATCGAACTTGGGTCCTTGCGCTTGCACAGCAGGTGGGGAAACCAATGAGCTAAATCCCTGGCCCTAAAATAAAATTCTTAAAACAAATCTTTATGACCTTGGATTAGGCACTGGTCTCTTAGGCATAACACCAAAAGCATAAGCAATTAAACAAAAAAAGATAAATTAAACTTTACTAAAATTTAAAACTTCTGAACTTTAAACAATACTATCAAGAAAGTGAAAAGACAAATTAAAAACTGGGAGAAAATATTTTGCAAGCTACACATTTAAGGGCATTATACCTAAAAATATATAAAGAGCTTTTATAATTCAACTGTAATAAAGACAATCTAAAATTTTAATGGGCCAAGACTGAGATTTCTCCAAAGATATACAATTGGCCAAAAAGCATAGAAAAAGATGTTCATGTGTTAGAAACTTAATCCCCAAATTCATATAATAATGTTATTTGGAGTGGTGGGGGTGCTTTGGGAGGTAATCAGGATCAGATGAAGTCATGAGGGTGGGGCCCCATGATAGCATTAGTGGCTTTAGAGAAGATACCCAAAGTAGCTCATTTGCTCTCTCACCATGTGATATCTTCCACTATGTTATGAGGCAGCAAGAAGGCCCTCGCCAGATGCTGAGCAGATGCAGGCAGCATGCTCCTGACTTCCTAGCCTCCACAAATGAGCCAAATAAATGTCTACTGATTATAAATTACCTAGTCTCAGTACAGATCTTCTCAACTTATAACAGGGTAATATCCCAATAAGCCCATCATAAGCTGAAAATACTAAAAGTAAAAGATGCTTTTAATACATTTAACCAACCAATCATAGCTGAGTCACACAATGAACTGCACTGTTTACCCTCTTGATTGCATACTGACAGTTGTGGCTTATTGCTGTTGCTGCTGCCACCCACCATAGGAAAGTATCTGCATTTCACTACCATAAGATAAGATCAAATTTCAAAGTAGGGTTTCTACTACATGCATACTACTTTCACCCCATCTTAAAGTTGAAAAACTTAAGTTACACTATCATAAATTATAGACTACTTGTATTTTTTGCAGCCACAAAAAATGAACACAGATCATTCTGTGGTAATGGCACAGGGATACTGCTTGTAGCAGTTCTACTTATAACTGCATAAAACAGAAGATATCTCAAATGTCCATTAATAAGAGAATGAAAACATAAACTGATAAATCATCAAGGAACTTATTTATTTTATAATTATTAGTACATATTAATTGTACAAAATAATAATTTCATTATGACATATTTATATATGTATATAATGTGTGGGGTTTTTTGCAGTACCAGAGATCGAACTCAGGACCTTGGGCTTGCAAGGCAGCCAGCAAAACCACTGAGCTAAATCCCCGGCCCCTATAATGCGTTTTGATGGCATCCATCCTCATTACCTTCTCTTGCCTCCTACCATCTCTTCTTTCTCCCTTTCCCCTTCCCTAACAGCTCCCCTTCTATTTCCACGTTGATTTATTCTGTATGGACATATAATTTAAGTGAACTAGAGCTACAAGTAAAATCAGGGTAACTTACCACAAAATACTAGGCAAAAAACCCAAAGTGATTCTATAAAATACAAAATGATAGAATGTTCAAACAAGGCAAGACTACACTTTACTGTTTAGGGATGGATATACAGGGGTAAAAAAATCTAAGGGAAAGCAAAGAAATTACTAGTTTAGAAGTCAAGCTAATAGTTTGTTCTGGGGGTAAATGGGATCAAGTAGGATACATATAGCATTTCTGGGGTACTAGAAATGTGTTACTTCTTAATGCATGTGATCATTATATGGGTTTTTCGTAACGATGTATGTTACAAACTAAGTTTTATATATGTTCTGTACATACATTATCTTCCTCAATTTAAAAATTTTAAGATTATATATTCTCTACTGAACTTGAAGTTCTAAATATGAGTTCAATTTTGTTATCAGTGATGCACAGATCAATTAGTCTTATATTTCATACTTGATTTGTCAGTTTCTGAGTGATTTCTTCAAAGTCTCCTGTGAATACAACTTAATTTCCTATAGTTCACTAAGATTTTTGCTTTACATATTTTGAAAGTATAGTACATTAAGTACATACAAATTCATTCCTATTATATTATTTTTTAGACCATTACTTGTTTCAAAATACAAAATCTCATTTTGTTATTTTTAATGCTTTATACCCTGATTCCTATTCTGGGTTCTATTAATACAGCAGCAAATCAGCCTCCCTGAGATTTGAAATCCAGACAGTGGAATATAATAACTTGGGAAAGAAAAGAAGGAGGGAGGTGGATCCCCAGGACCCAAGAAGTATCTGAAGGGAAAATTGCAGCCTACAGGGAAAGTGAAGAGACAGGACTCAATGCAGAAAAAGGAGGTGGCTAACTGTACTTTCTCCCTGACTCCTGGCTCATGGCATGAGAAAGGAGGCTCCAATTTATAGAAACACAGTGAGGACAGGTGACTTCAGAGGCCTACAGGGAGAAATATAGTAGAATGGAACAGTAGATGCTGTGAGCTACAACAACTGGTGAGTGACTCCAGTCCAAGTGTCCCCTGGAGGGAGTGGTTGCCAGATACTATTTTAAAAAGAGGCACACTAAACCTAGGAATGAGAGCACTCTTGAGTTGGCTTCATCTCAAAGATCCCAGTGACTGGGTGAGGGACAACCGCAGGAGACATCCAGGGTTAGGGAGCCAAGGTCAGGCCAGAAAGAGACACCCACAGTGTTCTAAGCTGAACAGTTCAGGCCTCCATTCTACAACCAGAGGCCACCTGTGGAGATGAAAGTACCAGAATCAGTGCCCCACCCTATTCCTACTGCAGGCTTGTTGAGGTTATCCAGCACCTCATCCTAATTGCACTGTAGGCTTGCTGGGATGATCCAGCACTGATCAGGGCTGTCTGTCTCATCTGTCTACCACTGACAATTAGAGATATGCCCTAAATTGGACACTGCTACAAAACTACAGACCCCAGAAGATAACCACAGGCTTGAAATCAACAAAGAAATCTCCCCTTTTTTTTCTGCTTTTGTTTGTTTTTCCTTTTTCTTGAATGCTTTTGTTTTTTTAGTACCGGGGACAGAACTTGGGACCTTAAGCTTTCAAGGCAGGCACCAGAACCACTGAGCTAAATCCCTGGCCCCATGTTTTTGTTTTTTCATAAGTGTAAACACTATTTTTAGTTTATTTGCTTTGTTCAGTTCTTATTTTTATTTTTTCCTTCTTTTTTTCCCTCCTGTCTTCTTCATGGGTTTCCCAAAGCTTGGGTAATCTTCTTTGTCCTTCAGCCTTGCTTCTACCTCTTTCTCTTCTTTTATTTCTCTATTGTTTTCCTCCTATCCCTTTTAAATTTTCTCCACCATGAGTAAAATTGCTCTATTGAGAGGATATTTGGTGCGCATAATTTTTGATTTGTTTTAAATTTTGTTATATAACTATAAATCATGCACGTATGGTTAAAGGTGGCAAATTAACAGTTACCACAGTTTGTCATTTTCTAGCCTGTGCTTGATGCTACTGTTATTACTGATTGTACTACTTTCCCCAAGATGACATAGTTGTTGTAATCAGTTATTCTTCCTCGTATGCCTATACTGAGATTGTCTAAGGGTCATAAACAATACCATAGCCCAGTACCAAAGAACTGGGTGCAACACCAAATAATAGCAAATTCTCATCCCTACTAATTTGAAGAGGAAGGATCTTGGAATAGACTCAAAAGCCAAAAGTCAGCTACGCGTAGAAGACATCTCTGAAAAGCAGTCATTTTCTAAGGAGATCTCTATATTAGTATTAAGCTATCTACCATAAATAATTTATAAGCAATAACACACAAAAGCAAATTTTAAAAGTAAACAATGAGAAGACACAGAAGCAAGATGCAACCCCAGACCTCCAGCTTGCCCAAGCCAAATACAGGGGCCATCGAGGTGGAAGAAATCAAAAGCCACCCACCTAAAATTTCTGAAATGGTAGCAGCAGAAGTAAGAAAGCAGATGAATAACTCTCTAGAAAAAAACAAATCAGTAATGATTTCACAGATAACTAAACAGATGATGACTGTAATGAATGCACTAAACTAAAATCAAAATGGATCAAAGATCTACATATAAAAACAGAAACAATCTGCTGGAAGATAGAATAGGTAAAACTCTAGAAGACACAGAGTTGGGGATTTAGCTCAGTGGTGCCGCCACCTGCCTTGCAAGCACAAGGTCCCAAGTTTGATGCCCGGTACCAAAAATAAATAAATAAAACCTCCAGAAGACATAGATGTAGGTAAAGATTATATGAATAAAATCCCAATTGCAGGAAATATTACAAAAAACCAACAACTGGGATCATATAATATTAATAAGCTTTTGCACAGCAAAAGAAATCGCCATACTCTGGGTTGTGAAGAGACAACCCACAGAATGGGAAAAAATTTTAACTAGTTACTCCTTAGACAAATAACATCTAAAATATAAAAAGAACTCAAAAAAATCAGACCCCCTAAATTTAAAGACCCAATCCAAAAATTGGCACCTGAAATGATACTTCTCAGATGAAGAAGTACAAACAGCAAATAAATACGTATTAAAAAAATGTTCAAAAAAAAATGTTCAACATCACTGGTCATTCAAGAAATGCAAAGTAAAACAACACCAAGATTCCCTCTCACTCCAGAAAGAATGGCTATCATCCAGAAATCAACAATGTGCCGGCGAGGTTGTGGGGGAAAAGGAACTCTTCTCCATTGCTGGTGGGAGTGTAAACTGTGGAAATCAGTATGGAGATTCCTCAAAAAACTGAAAATACAGGTACCATTTGACCCAGCCGTTCTCCTTCTAGGTATCTTCCCAAAAGAGTTCAAAGCATATCACAGCAAAATATGCACACTTATATTTATAGCAGCATACTTTACAATAGCTAAATCTTGGAAGCAGCCTAGATTCCCATCAATGGATGGATAAAGAAAATGTGGTTTTTATATACAATGGTTTTTATATACTCTACTAGAGAGAAGGATAAACTCAAGATGTTTTTAGGTTAATGGATGCACCTTGAAACCATACTTTTAAGTGAAATAAATCAGACACACATATTTAAATATTGCAGTGTTTTTCTTGTGTGAGAAACTCAAAGGGTAAATAAGGAGAAAAATGAAGGACAGAGTTTGGGAAGTAGGAAGATAATGTTCAAATAGGAAGGGGAACAAGGGAGGGGGATGGAGGAAGGAGAGGAAGGAATAGAGATTTTTTTTAAAAAATAGAAGGAAAACAATGGAACAAAGTTTTGTAAATGGGGAGGGGAAAAAGGGTTGAAGGGAGGGGAATGTTTTTATAATGTTAAATTCTTTAACTTTTTTTTTTTTTGTACCAGGGATCAAACTTGGGTCCTTGCACTTGTGAGGCAGACACTGGAACCACTGAGCTAAATCCCCAGCAGAGGGGAATGGTTTTTTTAAAAAAGGAAAATTAAGATATATTATGTGCTGGTACAAATTCCCTATAATGAATGTGATTGATATGTACAACAAAATGTACTAATAAAAAAATAAAGTTAAAATAAAAAAATAAAATTTATATAGAATCAGAAGAGACCCAGAATAGCAAAAACAATCCTGGGTAACAAAAGCAAAGTAGGTAACATCACAATCCCAGACCTGAAGTGATGAAAACAGCATGGTAATGGCATAAAAATAGGCATGTAGATCAATGGAACAGAATAGATGAAGCAGAAACAACCCCAGCTATAGCAATACAGCTATTTGATCTTTGGCAAACAAACTAAAAACATATACTGGAGGAAAGATTAGTCTCTTTAATAAATGATGCTGGGAAAATTAGATACCACATGTAGAAGATTGAGTCTAGATCCATACATCTCACCATGAACTAAACTAAAATCGAACTGTATCAAAGGTCTAAAGGTTAAAACAGAAACACCTAACCTGCAGGAAGATAAGATGCATACAGCTCTTTTTTTTTTCTTAGATGAGTACAACTCTTGAAGACATAAGCACAGGCAAGGACTTTCCCCAATGGCACAAGAAATAATACCAAGAATCAACAAATTGGATCATATCAAATTACAAAGCTTCTGCACAGCAAGGGAAACAACCAACAGAGTGAAGAGATAACCTACAGAATGGGAACAAAATTTTGCTGCCTATTCCACAGACAAAGGACTAACATCAAGAACTCAAAAAAATTAGAACCCCCCCAAAATAAAAGACCCATTCAAAAAATGGGCAAGCGAAATGGATAGACACTTCTCATAAGTACACATGGCCAAGAGATACATAAAAATGTCCAACATCTCTGGCTATCAGAGAAATGCAAATTAAAACTACACTGAGATACCATGTTAACCCAGAAAGAAGGTCTATCATCAAAAAATCTAAAAATAACAAATGCTGGTGAGGATGAAACGGGGAAAGGAACTCTATACTACATTGCTGGTGGGAATGTAAGTTAGTACAACCATTATGGAAATCAGTGTAGAGACTCTCAAAAAACTAAAATTAGAAATTCCATATGGCCCAGCTATCCCACTCCTAGGTATCTTCCCAAAAGAGTTAAAATCATATTACAGGGATACATGCATAGCCATGTTTACAGCAGCACAATATATAATAGGTAGATCTTAGAAACAGCATATATGTCCATCAACAGATGACTAGATAAGGAAAATGTAGCATTTATACACAATGGAGTACTATGCTGACATAGAAAGATAAAAGTTGAAGCATTTGTAAATAAATGGATGCAACTTGAGAATATAATGTTAAGTGAAATGAATACACACACACAAATAAAGAGCAAAACAGAAAAGAGGAAACAGAGAGAAGTTCAAATACAGTGGGACCCTCAAGTTACAACTGGCCTGACACAACTTGGGTTAATTAGGTTAATGGAAGATTCATCTGCCTCTTGTTACCTATAGTGTGTACCCAGCTAAACATCCAGATCTCAGCTGCAGTGACTTAAAACCAACTCGAGTTACAACCAGCCCTCGGGAATCGATTGAGTTCATAAGTCAAGGGTCCACTGTACTTCCTAAATTACATATTCCATTGATTTAAAAGTATTTCAATACATATGCTAATTTGCTTCATTTTATACTATTTATTTTAGTTCATTGAAAAAGTTTATGTTATTATGTTTGGGATTTTTTTGTAAGAATCTTTTTTGGTTTGTCTTATACTGGGTAACTAATTTGAATATAACAATACACAGTGTAATAACTATTGTTATTCTCTTATTATTTGTTATGAAGATGTTTTATAATTTTATTAAAGTTAAGTAGATGGAATACAGTCAGACTACTAGACCTGATTCCAAAAAGTACAAAAGCTGTAAAATCAGATTAAACTACCAAAAAGCACTTAAATGAAAAAACACAACTACCATAGTAGGAAAATTAGCCCCATAATGCAAATGAAAATATTTTAAAACCCTCTAATAGTTGTTTTAAAGTCATTATCTACTAATTCTAGTATGTGAGTCATCTATAAGTCAGCTCCTATTGATGCTTTCCTCCTCTGTGATTATGGTTCACATTTCCCTGCCTCTTCATTTTCTGACAGTTTGATAAACACTGTTTATAAAGGTACAGTAGAGGCTGATGCAAACAACACTTTTCAGCAAAATACTGTAAGTCTTTTTTTGTTGTTATTAGCAGCTAGTAGTTGATTTGGGGCTCAATTTGGTCACAGCTTTAATTAGATTCAATTCTCTGCTATTTACAAATGATTTGAAGGATGGATCAGGCTTCCCCTCTCTACAGGGCTTTAGTACTCAACAGTGGCAGATTCTAGAGTTCTTTATGTTATTCCCCAGCTTTCCATGCCACGTGAGAAATCTGTCATACAATTAAGCTCTGAGATTTCTGAGCTAAAGAAAGGAATCTTTTTTACTCACTAGATTCATCCTCAGCTTACTATACCTCTAAAGATCTCTCTCTCCTTTCTGCCCTTTTCCCAAGCCTCCAAAAGACTGTTAAAGTATACCTGGCAATGTTACATATCCCTCAGATTTCCAGAATGATCTTAGGCATATAAGTCAATTTAGGACTTCATCATGTTCTTTTATAAAACTACAGGATACACAGGATGAGTCTTAATTCTTCTTCCAGCTCTCATATTTAATTAACTGCCTGATGATCTATTAGTACTCTTTGTTCAATATCAGTCTGTTAATATACTATTAGCAATCGAGGCAGGTCTGTGCACACCCTACCGAGGTCCTGAATCACGCGAAAGAGGCCGAATCACCCAACTGCAGACAGGCAGGTCTGCGCACACCCTACCAAGGTCCCCAGTCGTGCAGAACACACCGAATCAGCCTGCCCCCTGGCAACAATCCACTGGACCCTGGCCTCCCCGCTCCTCTGCACAGCCACCTGGTTCCACACTACAAAGACACAGAGGACACCGGACCAACAGACCATAGTACTGAGTCCCACTGCTCCTGGCCCAGAGGTAGGAGCTTCTGAGCCGCCATCCCACTGTTCCTGGTCCAGAGGAAGGGGCTTCCCGGTCACCATCCCTCCTGCTGCTCCCAGCCAGAGGGAAGGGCTTTTGGGCCACCTTCTGTCCCACTGCTCCTGGCCCAGAGGAAGGGGCTTCCAGGCCACCAACCCTCCCACTGCTCCTGGCCCAGAGGGAGGGGCTTCTGAGCCGCCATCCCACTGCTCCTGGTCCAGAGGAAGGGGCT
>NW_004624783.1:5670503-5702791 GCF_000247695.1 Heterocephalus glaber | reverse complement strand
ATACATTAAAAGGATTATTATATAATATAGTAATAATATCCTAGAGTGCAGAACCCAAATAACCCAGTGGAGTTTCAAAAAAGAACACTCAAGATTATTATGTGATAAAGTTTAACTGTTCAATAAGGAAACAAAATGTCTCAAAGTGGAGAATTCCACCTTGTAGAAAATACATAAGCAGAAGCTGAATCTCTCAGTAAGAGCTGCTATAAACAAATTCCTGTATGGGGGTAGAGGCTACATCCCCAAACTTCTTTTTACATTTTTAAATTTTGAGTCAGAATCTTGCTAAGTCACTAAGTTGCCTAGGTTGGGCTCAAATTTGTGATCTTCCTGATCAGCCTTCCAAAATGTGGAGGTTACTTTTGAAGTCCTCAAAATACCTTTATATGGGTCCAGGAATTTAGCTCAGTGGTTCTACCACCTGCCCTGCAAGCGCAAGGTCCCGAGTTCGAACCCCAGTACAAAAAAATACCTTTATATGAAGAACATATATTATATACGGATTCCAGACACTTTAAAAAATTAAGCATAATGTGTGATTATCTCAGACACATACATGTTCTCCCCAGAGAAGTCCACCCTTAGCTAATCTTCAACATCCTACTACAGCAAGCCCTCAGCACAAAATCTTATGGAAATACAGTTCTTTATTGCTTTAAAATTTAGCACTGGGGGGGGGCAGGGATTTAGCTCAGTTGTTCCGCCCCCTGCCTTGCAAGCGCAAGGTCCTGAGTTGGATCCCTGGTACCAAAAATAAAAAAAAAATTAGCACTGGGAAGGTAGTGGCAGATAAAAAAGAGTAAACAGATTAGGAACAATATTCAAATAAAAAGAGAATTTTATTGCTAGCTCTGGCATGGTCTAGACTTATGTTACCAATTAAAGTTAAAAACAATCACAACAAAACAACAGAGCAGAAAAAATCTGTATTCCCTTTAGGATCCAAATTTGCCAAATTTACAATTTGATTTGGCCCAAACTTCAAAGGTTTAAGAAGGTTGCAAATATACATGTAAGATATATCCAAACATGCATATATAGCTATTATTCAACACTGGCCTGCCTTTCATTTCGATCTTTCCTACTCAGAGTTCCTGGGAAGAAACAACCTAACCACTAAATGAACTCATCACTCCAGATCTGATAGACTGTATCAGGTTAAAAATCTGACTCAGATGGGCCAGGGATTTAGCTCAGTGGTTCTGCCGCCTGCCTCACAGGCACAAGGATCCAAGTTCAATCCCCGGTACCAAAAAAAAAAAAAAAAAGAAAGAAAGAAAAATCTGACTCAGACCGAGGTGTACACAAGCTACTGGTTACTAGTGGCTAACAAAATTCTGTCTCTTAAGTATCTAAACAAGAGGCCCAAGTCTAGGAAATCATAGATAACCACAGTATATATCTAAAAATCCTGCTCTAAATTCCCTAGATCTGCCCTATTTTTAACTAAATGGTTATAAGCTTTACATCACATTCTGAGTGACCTGTGTACTGTAATTTTTTAAGAAGTTTAAAGCCAAATTGGAATGGACTTTTATTTCCTACAAGCAATGTGTCCTATTACAATTCGTGATAACAAATATTGTATAGTGAGAAAGCACATTAATGTAAATAGACAAAAGAAAATAATCTGAAAGACGATAAGCCAGAGCCACAAAAGCCTTTTTGGTGGTCATCTTTCTCTTACACTAGAGATTCACAAAGTCAGACTAGGGAATCCTGCTAAATCTATATGATTGCCTGCAAACAAACAGAATGTTCCCTTTGGTAACTCAGGAAAACAAAAAGAACTTACATCTGTGATTCTGCAGAGTGCCCTGATCGCTGGGCCCCGGTACACATCTTCCTTTCCAGTCATGTCCTTGGTCAGACTACGAAAAATCGATTAGTTCACAGAAGATCAATTAAAATACTCTTTTTTGAAGAGACCATTCCTAGCTAATTCGCAATTGTCCCCTTAATTACTTCTAAATCTAATCAATACAATGGTGAGCAAAACAAAGTCCACTGCCTTCCTGAAACTTACAATCCAGTGGAAAGAGGTAAAAATCAAATAGACAAGAAACTATAATTTAAAAACTAATAACTGGTATAAAAATAAGGATAATGGTACAAAGACCCAAATTCTAAAAAGCTATCAGACTAGACACAAATTTTTATTAAAAACTAACAAAAAAGACTAACTCATTTAGTTCTCTCTCTCTTATGCATAGCTTTGTACAATGGCAGTCATCAATGGCTTCAGAAACAAGCAGAGGCACATGGTCTGAGCAACAAAATTCTACATCCATAGTTTTAAAAGGTTTCACCTTTTTGCTTTCCTTTTTCTTGTCCTCCTGCATTTGTGTAAGCCTCAAACTATCAATTTTCCTCTTTTTTTGGGGGGTACCTGGGAATCAAACTCGGGTCCTTGCGCTTGCAAGGCAGGCGGCAGAACCACTGGGCTAAATCTCCGGCCCCTCAATTTTCCTCTTTATCAACTCTCACATAACCCAAAATGGCCCACAACTCTGACCTCACTCTGGTAAGACACCAAGAGAAAACAGTGTGAATAACAAAAGTCCTTTGATTTCTTTTTCATCCACAGCCCTTTATTTTTTATTTTGACATAGGGTCTCCCTAAGTGGCTTAATCATCCAAGCTAGGCTTAAACTTGTAATCCTCCAACCTCAGTCTTCCAGAGTGCTGAGATTACAGTGTGTGCCACCATGCCTGGCTTCTTTCTTCTTTAATTATAAAAGTAATTAATTTATTTTACAATTAATTTTTTAAATATTCAGAAAAGTATAAAATATACTTAAATCTTCCCTCACCTACCTAACTTTTAGTACAACTTAGAGATAATCACTATGAACAGTTTCTTATTAAGGGAAAATTTTTTTAAATGTATATAATCCCAGAAAAAATTTTAAATGCATACAACCACAGACATTTATTAAAATGGACACCATTGGTTCTTCATTTTGAAACTTTTCCTTTTGTACTTAGTAACTAGAGAATACTTGTATATCAACACTTTAAAAAACATTTTTACATATCTATCCATGTATTTTTAAATATATCAGTTTTTTATTTTCGGTACCAGGAATCAAACTCAGGACTTTGCACTTGCCAGGCAGGCACGATACCACTGTGCTAAATCTCCAGCCCCTTTAAAAACTTTTTTAATATTGAGAATTGAACCTAGGGTGTTTGCACTGAGCTACATCCTCAGCCTAGATTTATTTTGAGATAGGGTCTCAATAAGGCACTAAATTGCCTAGACTGGGCTCAAACTTGTAATCATCCTGCCTCAGCTCACCATTGAGCTGGGATTACAAGTATACACCAGCACACCTGGCTAATATCTGAGTATTTCTAAAATATCTTTTTATTAGTAGCACAGATTTCCACTGTTTGGATAAATGATGTGCTAACCATTTTCCCACAAATAACTGAATTTTCCAGTAAGATTTACAAAATGAAGATTCTGTTAAGCAAGTTTGGACCATTATGAGAATCAATACATATAATGATAGAAATGGTTTATAACACAAACAAAAATGTTTAAAATTTCAGATTGATGCTTAAACTTTTTTTTTGGTACCAGGGATTGAACTCAGGACCTTGCGCTTGTGAGACAGGCGCTGTGCCACTGAGCTAAATCCCCAGCCCTTGAACATTTTAAGGGGGAGAGTTTTGTTAAAAAACTGTTAAATAATAAATGTGTGGATAAAAGAAGTAGGGGGAAAATCACCATTTTCAACCACCAGAGTGATAAATTCAGACAAGCAACATCAACAAGCACTAAAATTACTGCTAAAAGATTATTTGGGAGATAGTCACATTATCAAAGTAAAATATTCAAGTTAATTTTAGTGAAACATTTATGTTAGAAATCCATGCTGTGTTCCCCTGCAAATGGTAGCCATTATCCCAAATCAATGATTCTTTTTGAATTTTTATACAGATTGGAAATGTTACCTTTTTTTACTTAATATAACTTAAGAATAAACAAGAATATTTTTCTATTAGTGCTATATACAAATTTTTACATTGATTGGAAATGTTACCTTTTAAATACTAAAATCATATGTGAATTTGGGCCTATTTCTGTACTTTCTCTTACATTACTTATTTTTCCCTTTTCAATATAAATTTATTTTAATTACTATACAATTATAGAGCAGGTTCCCCCTCATGATTCTTCTTTATATAAATGATCCTGGCTGTTGTCACATAGGCTGTTTCTGAAAAGATTTTGAATCATCTGTCAATATCTCATTAACATCTTTTTTTTTTTTTGGTACTGGGGATCAAACTCAGGACCTTGCGCATGTGAGGCCGGTGCCGGAACCACTAAGCTAAATCCCCAGCCCTCATTAACATCTTTTGAAGTGCCTGCAATAAATATACATATACAGGCTAACAAAGGATGAATCTTTTCTATTTTCCCAGGCCTTCTTGAACTTGATTCTCAGCAGTTTTTAAGTTTCCCTCAGATAGGTCCTGTACATTTCTTGAGTTTACTTTTCAGTATTCATCACTTCTGTGTGCCACAACAAATTGAAATTTTTATTTTATTCTATATTCTAATAAGTGTTCAAATATAGAAAAATCATTTAATCTTCACAAAGTCCCTAAAAGAAGGGATTAGTACTATCCCTGTTCTAAAGATGGGAAAACCAAAGCACACAACAACTCATCTTGAAAGTAACAAAATAAGAATTTAAACAGTTTAATATAACGAAAATCACATTAAATAACAACGGCTAATTCCTTCTCAATATATTATTTCTTTCTACTTCTCTAAATATTAGTTTCTATCACTTCTCGGCCTTTTGGATAAGATCAAGTGTAGTATCTAAATATTAGTTTCTTTTTCAAAATAAATTTATAGTTTGGCTGCAATGTAATAAGAAAAAATAGACTCTGTTGTACTTCCACTTCCTGAAATTAAGGAGTGTTCAGGGGCTGAATGTACGCTGAACTTTGTAAGTACCCTATAAACACTTGTAAAGGTGATATTTCTATTATAAAGGTATAATTTAAAAATATTAATTAACTTTTACAAATACATTATTCAGATCATTTTTTTCTTCTTTTTTATAACAGGACATTCTGGTTTGCTTCTATTTGCATTTTTTTGTGATTTTTGGTTTATGTACTTTAATGCTATATTGATAATTTAATATAGTTCTGCCTTAAGTTTGTATATTAAGTATTCCTTTTCTGTCTCATTCAAAGTGTTTTTGCATTGATATGAATTTCCTAATACAGTATTAATAGCAAGTTCTGAGCTTCCTTTCAACAGTGTTTGCCTTGTGTGCTTTCAACCACCCTTCTACATTCACTTTATGTTAATTTGTTTTCGACTATGAATTACAAAATGTAGCATATGTTTAGTTGTATTTTATTTTTTAAGCTCGTTGGGTTTTTTAGTAGGTTGTGTTTAGAGTTAGTTCTGTCGATGTGTTTTGTTACATCTCTCTTCTGAATACTTCCTTTGTTTCCTATAAGGCAGCACTGTCCAACAGAACTTTCTGCAATGATGGAAATGTTCTGCATCATTCAATATAGTAGCCACAAGTTATATGTGGCTACCGAGCACCTAAATACAATTAGTGAGACTGCGGAGGTGAGCCTTTAATTTTACTTAACTTTAATTAATGTTCATTATAATTTAAGTTACCATATTTGGCTAGTAGCTATCTTGCTGGATAAAACAGCTGTAATAGTTGTGTTTTATTTTGCTAAGTGTTGTTTTCTTTCTGAAATATGGAAGATTTATATTCTAACTTTAGTTCTTTTGTAGTTGCCATAAAACTTTAGACGAAAAAGTTGACCTATGAAAACTAAGAAAATTAGCCAGCACTTCATCTAGTCTTGCTTACTGCAACAGTAGGTGACTCAAACCTTTATCCCAAAGGATCTGAGCCCTCTGTTGGATGTTCCCTGATTGGACCTTCAGTTTTCCCTATTCCCAGTCACCAATGTCACAGACATAATAGAAAGCACCAAAATATATCCAAGGATATACCATGAATTCTAGATATAGTCCTCTTTGCCCCAATTATATAGAAATAACCCTAGTTCCAGACAGAAATCAAGGTCAGTTAAATATCTCTGAATACAGTAGTTCCTTTCTTTACCTTCACCTACATGATGAATACAAGTAACCCAAAGTAGTCATCATTCCAGGTATGTAGACTGGTTTACTTCTTCTCCCAGGTTAACTCTGACATGGGAGTGTGAGATGCCTGTCGTGTCAACTCACCACTCAGGCACATATAATACAAGAGATAATAAGGTATTTCTGTGCTGCAAACGACCTTCAACCATTAGGAACTAGGAGCTAATGAGTTAAATTCTTCTGCCTTTTCATGTCTTTAAAACATTGTTCTCTGGGCAGCAGGAACTTTAATCTACATTCAACAGGATGCTGTTTTAATCCATTCCTGCTGCTGTAATGAAATGGCTTAGAGTAGGTAATTTATAAAGAACAGAAATTTATTTGTGAACAGTTCTAGAGGCTAGGAAGTCCAAGATCAAGACACTAGCAGATCTGATGCCTGGTGAAGACCCATTCCTCACAGATGACACCATCTAGGTGTCCTCACGCAGCAGAATCACTGGAAGAGAAAGAGGCAGCTCTCTGGAGCCTCTTTTATAAGAGCACTAATCCCATTCAGGACAGTGAGGTACTACTTCTTAATATTATTACATAGGAAAGCAAATTTCAATCTGAATTTTGTAGGGATACAAAAATAAAGCACAGCAGATGCATAAATTTTGTAAGTGGGGCCTACAGACAGAAGCCACAAGCACCCCCAGCAAACTCCACTCCCATGGATCCCATGCCCTTGCCATGGCTACCTGTTAACTCCAAGCCCCCTCTGTGTTTTGTTTCTTCCCAGCCCAAGGCACCAGAGGTACCTACCAATCAACCAACCTGATCATGGAAAAAACCCAATGCCCTGGGAGAGAAGGTAAGAAACAATGCACAGGCCAGCAGCACCAGCCCAAGAAAAGCCCACAGCTATTACAAACTTTACTTTTTTTTCTTAAATTCTTTTATTGGTACATTTTAGGTATAAAACACATCTACATTTCTCATTGGGAACCTTGGTTCTTATTTTTTCCCCATTCCTAGCCCTCCCTTTATGCCCTCCACACTTCCCTATTTACAAAGACTTTATTTCTGTTTTTACCATTTCTCATCATTTTTCCTTTCCCTTCTTTCCTTCCCCTGCCCCTCCCACTACCCCTACCCCTTTGGACCTTTTCTTCCTATTGTGCATAAGCTATTGTAAACTTTAAAAAAAAAAAATAGTGTGGGCAGGTTAGAGTTGGAGAAAAAAATCCAGTGTAGCACCTGCCATACTGGAGAAGGTTTAATGAGGATTCATTTTTGGGAAGGGATTACTTGTTTAAGGCTGAGCCACAGAACAACTTCAGAAAAACTCCACTTAAGGTTCTCCAGTGTTACCCTACCACAGGGACTAGGTGAGAGACAGCCAAATGAGACAGCTGCAGAGAGGGTGCTGGCTAGACACAGATTCCCAGAGAAGTGCAAGCATAGGGTAGGAAGAACACAGACCCCTGCTCTCTGTGGTGAGAAGCCAGACCTGGCAAGTGTGGCTTTCAGAAGCAGCTGGATCTGAAAGCACTGGAATTAAGTCCAGCAATCTGCTTGAACCCCCAACCCACTTCCTAAATCCAGCAGAGAGTAACGGTCTGTTTTCCCCATCTACCAATGTTAGCAGGACACGTGTTTGGCTTTGGACAGTTACCACAGTCTAGGGGGTACAGATAGAGGTATCTCTGAAGTAGAAGGGGTATTTCACAAACCCTCAGACCCTAAAGCTAGATTTTAAAAACTGCAACTTCCTGGATTCCAAGACTGCAGATCCTAGAAAGCATTCATTTAAAATACAGAAGATTATATTTTTTACCCATTTTTTTTCTTTTTCCTTTATTGGTTTTGGGGTTTAAGGGGGTATTTTTTTTCCCTTTCTCCTTTTATTTTTTTCATCTTATTTTTCTTATCCCTTTATTGTTTTTTCTTTTTTCTCCTTTTTCTTGTTTATTTTTTTCTGCTATTTTTATCTAATCCTATTAGTATCCTTTTACTTCCTAATTGGAACCTTCACCTCACTTTATCCTCCTCCTTCTCATCTTCCATTGATTAATTTTATAGATTTTATAGTTTTTATTCTCCCACCCCACCCCCCACCTTTACTAGCATAAACAAACTTTATTAATCTGTAGGTAGTTACTTTACACTATTATTGTTGAATATTTTTCTATTAGTGGAGGTACAGTTGTTACATTTAGTATTTACTATATGTCAATATTTGATTCATTTTAGTTTTTATACTATAGTTATAGACCTCTTTCCTACAGTTAAGGGTGGTATGTTACTGGTTCTTAGGGTACATCAATATCCAGTTTGTCTTTGATGCTATTACTATTGCTGATTTTACTGCTATTGCCAAGGAATTGCTTTCTCTGTATGCCAATATCTTGATTGACTTTGAGTCATTAAAAATACTGTGGCCTAGGGCCAGGGATTTAGCTCAGTGGTTCCCGCACCTGCTTTGCAAGAGCAAAGTTCCCAGTTTGATCCCTGGTACCAAAAAAAGAGAAAATACTGTGGCCTATTCCCAGAGAACTGGGTGCTAGGTCAAGTATACTGTAGCTTCCTCTCTTAAATAATGGAGGTGGCTGGGTCTTGGGACAGAGGCAAAGATCTACAGATAGCCTCACCCAGAGTGCAGTACTGAAAAACGAACTCTAAAGAGGTCTCCATGCTAGCAGCAAATCTTTCCACCATACTCAGCCCACAAACCTCAGTGCACATGCGCGCACACACACACACATACACACAGACACACACATACAAACAGAAGTATGAGAAGATAAGATGACAAAATGTCTCTCAAAACTCCCAACTCCCCCAAAGCTAATCCATACCTTCAAACAAATGGACATCTACACTACAAAGTGTTCCACCCAACAACAAAATACACAGTCTTCTCAGCAGCACATGGAACTTTCTCTAAAACAGACCACATACCAGCCAATAAAGCATGCTTAAGTAAATGCAAAAGAATAGAAATTATACCATGCACATTATTAGATCACAGTACAATGAAACTAGACAATAGCAAAAGAAACCACAGAATTTATAGGAAAATGGATATACCTAGAAAACATGTTAAATGAAATAAAGCTTAAAATACAGCATAGTTTCCTTTTGTGAGAAACCCAAAATATAAATAAAGAGCAAAATAAAAGATAAGAGGAAGTAAGGAAATAGATCTTTTTCAAATGGCAAGGAGATCGAGAGATGGAGGGACTGGGGAAAAGGAAGGGGAACAGGATGAAGAAAGAATTAAAATGTGTTATGTACTTTGTTATGGCTTGTATCTAGATGTGCCCCTCAAAGTCTCATGTGCTCATATTTGGGGTTTTGGGGAGGTGGCCGGATCATGGGTATGTGATGCTGGATTAAGGGGTGTGATATTGGTCTGATAACTAAATTGGTTTAGCATAGTTCTGAGTGTTAATGGAGGCCTCGTCAAGAGTGTGGGTGGCATGAATCAATAGGCTTGTAGGCTGGATGAAATATAAAGGGACAGAAAGAAGGCAAACTCTCTGCCTGCTGCTTCACTGCTTTTCTGCCCACCCTGCCACGGACTGTTTCTCCTCTGCTATGCCACCCTGCCTTGGAGCCAGCTGACTATGGACTGAAACCTCAATAAACTGTGAGTCAAACTAAACCTTTCCTCCTTTTTAATTTTGGATGTTGGGTATTTTGTCTCAGCAACAAGAAAAGTAACCAAGACATACATATACCAACTCCCCACGAGGGACATAATCACTATGGACTGCACACACATACTAATAAAAAATAAAAACTGAAAAAAGTAACCACATATGCAAACATATGGGAATTAAACAATACTTTTTTTTTTTTTTTTCACACTGAATGGCTACCAGGGCAGGATTACCTTCCACTAAGCAGATTTCATAGTTCCAAGCCTCTAATCGCTTTTTTTTTTTTTTTTTGCAGAACCAAGGATCAAACTCAGGACCTTGCACTTGCCAGGCAGGTGTGGCGCTACTGTGCTACATCCCCAGCCCATAAACAATACACTCTTGAATAGTCAATGGGTCACAAAAGAAATCAAGGAAGAAAAGACAGTTCATAGATTCAAACAATAATGCCATTACAAAATACCAGAACCTGTAGGACACAATGAAAGCAGTTCTAGGAGGAGAAGCATATAGCTGTGAATGCCCACATCAGAAATACAGAACAAGTTCAAATAAGTAACCTGAGGCACCTTAAGGTTCTACAAAAACAAGAACAATCCAAAGCTAGTAGAAAGAAGAAAATTATAAAGATCAGAGATGAAATTCAGACTAAAAAAAAATACAAAGAATCAATGAATCAAAGAGGTGGTTCTTTGAAAGAATAAACAAAATAGATAAACCATTTGCCAATCTTAGCCCCAAAAAGGAATAAAATATTGAAATAAATGCAATTAGAAATGAAAAAGTGAAATCACAACAGTCACCACTACAAACAGAAGATTATTAGTAACTACTTAGAAAACCTATACTCAAAAAAAATTGGAAAATTGAAAAAAATGGATAGATTCCTAGATACATATGAAATTACCAAAACTGAACCAAGAAGATACAAAACCCCTGAATGATCCAATAACAGGCAATGAAATTGAAGAAGTAATGAAAAACCTACCAACTTGGAAAACTTCAGGATCTAACGGATTCACTGGTGGATTGCACAATAACTTCAGGGAAGATCTAATAACAATACTCCTCACTCTTTTAAATTGAAAGGGAAGGGGGAGACTTCTGGGAAGACAGTAGAGTGGTGAGGGCAGAGAAGGACCCTCTCTGAGATTTGATGTCCAAACACTGGATTATAGCAGTGTGATGGGGGGTGGGGGAAGGTTAGGAAGAGGTGGAGGGAGAGGAGGGAGAGGAGCAGGGGAGTGGGTCCCTGGTACCCAGGAAGGATCTGAGGCCAGAACTGAAGTCTACAGAGAGAGTGAAGAGAGAGACTTTAATGAAAAGGAGGGAGGTACCAAGCAGCGCTCTCTCCCAAGCCCGGACTCTCAGCAAGGGAACTGTGGGCCAAACCTGCAGATGCATGGTGACTGCTGGCTACCCCACAGGCCTCCACAGAGAAATGCACCAGTAGAACGAAGCAGTGGATGCACCAGACTGCAGTGGTTGGTGAGTTATCCAGGTTCAGACCTCACTCAGGAGAGAGTGACTGGCTGGTAGCCATCGTGGAGAGGGTCCAACTGAGCTCAGAACTCAGAACAGCTTGGAGCAGACTCCATCTAGTGGGTCCCAGTGTCTTGGTGTGGGTGCCTAGTTCAAGTCAGTAAGAGGTCAGGGAGTGGAGTTCAAGGTGGCAGAAGACATATAGATGCTGTAGGCTCAAGGAATCCTGTTTCAGCCTCATAGCCAGAAACCAGACTAAACTACAGAGCAACTAAAAGGGCAGGCTGTCTGGGATTATCCACTACCCTACCATGAAGCTGTGGCTAGCTTGCTGGGATTAATCAATTTGGCTCTGGACTCTTTGCCCATATTGCCTAAGAGTGACAGCAGAGACACACCTGGAATTGGTCTTTTTGGGTTTTTCTTTTTTCTTTTCATTTTTTTCCTTTTTTCCTCCTTTCTATTCTTGTTTTGTTTTTTCTTGACTGTTTGAACATGGTTTCTAGTTTTTTTGTTGTTTTTGTTCTGTTCTGGTTTTTACTTTTTCCTGTTCTCTTTCTCACCTGTCTTCTCCACCAGTTTCCTAAATTTTGTCCTCCAGCCTTGCTTCTGATCTCTTCCTCTTCTTATATTTGTTTTTTACCCACTAACCCCTTTTAAATCTTCTCCCCGAAGGGTAAAATTGCCGTATTAAGGGCTGTAGTTTGTCATTTTCTAGGCTATTTGTGATGCTACTGTTATTGTTAATTGTACTACTTCAGCCAAGGTGACATAATTGTGCTAATTAGTTGTTCCTCTTGGTATAACAAGACTGAGACTGCCTAAGGGTCTTATAAAACAAAAAAACAACCTACAGGCCAGTGCCAAAGAATTGGCAGCTGGGCCAAGTAGGCAGAAACTTCTCATCCCCAATAATTGAAGAGATAGGATCCTGCAACAGACTCAAAACTCAAAAGCTAGCTGGAAGATGCTTCTGAGAAGTAGTCATTTCTTATGGTTTATTAATACTGGTTATTAATACTGGCAATAAAGCTACTAGTCATAAGCAATTTAAAAGTGTCAACCCAGGAATCAAACTTAAAAAAAAAAGAAAATGAAAAGAATCTTAAACAAGATGCAACCTCCCCAGACTTTCAGCTCACCAAAGGCAAACCCAGAGAGCAATTAAGTGGAACAATAGGGAAAGCCACTAACCTGGTCTATCTGGAGTGGTAATAGCAGAAGTAACAAAGCAGATGAACAAGGCTCTAGAAGAAATAATTTCCCAGAAAACTTTAGAGGTGGTGACCAGAATGAAAGACATGCTTAGTGACACCAGAGCAGATACAGATAAAAAAAATTAGAGGAGCTCAGAAACATGATGCAAACCACAGATGCCCAGCATAGGAAAGAAATGGAAACCACAAACACCTAGCATAGTAAAGAAATGGAATTCATGAAACAGACTGAAACAGATAACCAGGAGATTAAAAGCTCCACTGAAAGTATACACAGCGGAATGAGCCAATGTGACCACAGAATATCAGATATAGAGGACAGGATTATGGTTAGCAATCATGAAAAGAGAGATTTCTTAAAAACAGCAAGGGATCATGAGAAATCAATCAGCAGCTGCTAGATGATGCAAAGAAGAATAACACAGGATTGACTGAAGTCAATGAAAAAGCAGGAGACAGATAATGCAAATGACATAAAACCCTGTTCTCAGAGAAGTAATGGCAGAAAACTTCCCAAATAGGGAAAAAGAATTTGACATAGAGATAAATGAGGCACATAGGACTCCAATTAGCCATTATCAAAAAAATCTTCCCAAGGCATATAATAGTCAAGATTACAGAAATTGAACAAAAGGACAGTATATTAAAAGCTATTACAAAAAAGAAACAAATCACCTATAAAGGAAATTCCATCCGAATCATAGCAGACTTCTCAACACAAACTCTCAAGTCAAAGTGAGCTTGGAGTGAAGTATTTCAAGCCCTAAAGGAAAAACACCTCCAACCCAGACTGATATACCCTGCAAAACTATCCTTCAAAATTGAGGAAGAAATAAGATACATCCATGACAAAGAACAACTGAAGAAATTCATGACCACCAAACTAGCACTCCAAAATATTCTAAAGGATATTCTAGAAAGTTACAATAAGGATTACAACTCCATGAAGCCCAACAGAATGAATCCAAAGGCAAGGCAAGAAATTAAACAGAAAAGGAAAGAAGGAAGCCAACAGTAGGAAAATAAAACAACAGAGATAGGATAATACATATCAGTTTAACTATCAATGTTAGTGGTCTCAATTCACCAATCAAAAGAAACAGACTGGCAGAATGGATCAAGAAGCAAGATCCAGCAATATGCTGCATACAAGAAACACATTTAATTCAAAAACAATTTCATAGACTGAGAGACAAGGGATGGAAAACAATATTCCATGCGACAGAAACCTGGAAAAAAGCAAGGGTAGCTATTCTTTTTGCAGACAAAGTGGATTTCAAGCCAAGACTGATTAAGAAAGACAAAGAAGGTCACTAAATCCTAGTAAAGTGAACAATCAGAAAGGGAGAAAAACAATCATAAATATATATGCACCAAATACCAGTGTACCCAACTATATAAAACAAATAATAATGGACATGAAAAATCATATAAGCACTAATACAGTTGTAATGGGGGAACTCAATACCTCATTATCACAAACACAGATCAACTAGACAAAAAAATCAACAATGAAATATTAGAACTGAACCAAACTTTTGAACAAATGGACTTAGTAGATAACTAAAGAGTGTTCCACTCCACAACATCAGCATACACATTCTTCTCAGCTGCACATGGGACTGTCTCCAAAATAGACTATATATATACAAGCTCATAGAATGTGCTTAAGTAAATGCAAAGGAATTGAAATTATCCTATGCATATTATCAGACCACAGTGCAATGAAATTGGTAATAATGAGCAAAAGAAACCACAAGAACTTCAGAAACACAAGGAAATTAAATAACACTCTTGAACAACCAATGAGTTACAGATAAAATTACAAAAGGAATCAGGCAATTTCTATAATTAAATGATAATGATAATATAACATACCTGAACTTATGGGATGCAATGAAAGCAGTCCTATGAGGGAAATTTATAGCAGTGAATTCCCATATCAGGAAAACAGAGTGGGCTCAAATAAACAATCTAATGTTGAACTTCAATATTCTAGAAAAAGAAGAACAAATCAAGCCCAAAGCTCGTAGGAGGGAGGAAATTATAAAAATCAGGGCAGAAATTAATGCAATAGGGACTAAGAAAATACAAAGAATCAATGAATCAAAGAGTTGATTCTTTAAAAGATTAAATAAAATTGACAAACCCTTAGCCAATTTCATCAAAAAAAGGAAAGAAAAAGACTCAAATCCACACAATTAGGCTATTTTATTTTATTTTTATTTTTTTTGTACCAGGGATCGAACTTGGGACTTTGCACTTGCAGGGCAGGCGGTGGAACAACTGAGCTAAATCCCCAGCCCGAATCCACACAATTAGGAATGAAAAGGGTAAAATCACAACAGACCCTGCAGAAGTTCAGAAGATCATCAATACCTACTTAGAGAACCTGTATTCTAATAAGATGGAAAGTACAGAAGAAATGGACAGATTCCTAGATACATATGAATCACCAAAGTTTAATCAAGAAGATATAGAAATTCTAAATAGACCAATATCAGCCAATAAAATTGAATATGTAATTAAAAACCTACCAACAAAGAAAAGCCCTGGCCCTGATGGATTCACTACTGAATTCTACAAGACATTTAGAGAAGACCTAATGATGCTACTCCTCAAACTCTTTAATAAAATTGAAGGGGAAGCCATACTCCCAAATTCATTCCTAGAAGCATTACCCTGATTCTAAAACCAGAGAAGGATCCAACCAAAAAGGAGAATTACAGGCCAATCTCCCTAATGAACACAGATGCAAAAATACTCAAGATAGTGGCAAAGAGAATGTAGCAAATCATCAAGAAGGTTATACACCATGACCAAGTTGCATTCATCCCAGGGATGCAGGGATGGTTGACCATATGCAAATCAAAAAATATAATACACTATATTAACAGAGCCAAGGATAAAAACTATAGGATCCTCTCAATAAAATACAGAAAAAAGTGTCTGATAATGTCCAACACCCATTCATGATAAAAACCCTACAGAAAATTGGTATAGACCATCTATCTCAATCTGACAAAAGCCATCTATGACAAAACAACAGCCAACATCATTCTAAATGGACAAAAACTGAGAGCTTTCACTCTAAAATCAGGAACAAGACAAGGATGTCCACTGTTACCACTCTTGTTCAATATAGTTCTGGAAACACTAGCCAGAACAGTTAGACAAGAGAAAGAAATAAAAGGAATAAGGTGAGGGAAAGAAGAAGTCAAATTACTATTTGCGTATGACATGATGCTTTACATAGAAGGCCCCAAAAACTCCACTGAAAGACTTTTAGATTTGATAACCAAATTCAGTGGCAGAGCTGGATACAAAGTCAACACTCAATAGCCTTCCTATAAACGAACAGCAGACTCACAGACAGAAATTAGACAAACAATCCCTTTCACAACAGCATCCAAAAAATGAAATAACTAGGAATCAATCTAACGAAAGAAGTAAAAGACCTCAACATTAAAAACTACAGTACTCTGAAAAAGGAGATTGAAGAGGATATCAAAAAATAAAAAAATATCCCTTGTTCTTGGATAGGAAAAACCAATATAGTGAAAATGGTCATACTTCCAAAATTGTTATACAGATTCAATGCAATTCCAATCAAAATTCCAACAGCTTATCTCACAGAATTAGAAAAAAATAATCCTAAAATTCATTTGGAACCAGGAGAGACCTAGAATAACAAAAGCAGTTCTGGGCAACAAAGGCAAGGATGGGGGCATCACAATTCCTGATTCCTTGAAATTCCACAATTCCTTGAAATTATACTACAAAGCTACTGTGATAAAAAAATAAAAATAAAAATCATGGTACTGGCCAAAAAAACAGACGCGAGGGTCAATGGAACAGATTAGAAGATGCAGAAAAACTCTAGACATACTCAGCCACCTTATCTTTGACAAAGGAGTCAAACACCTTCACTAGAAGAAGGATACCTTCTTTTTTCTTTTTTTTTTTTTTGTACCGGGGATCGAACTTGGGACCTTGTGCTTGCAAGGCAGGTGGCAGAACCACGGAGCTAAATCCCCGGCCCATACAATATTTGTTTTCTATTTCTGCTATAACAAATTACCATAATTTGTGACTTAACACAAATTTAATATTTACAATTCTGTAAAATTAAAATCCAACATAGGTCTCACTGGACTAAAAATTTTATTATTAGTTTTGCATCCATTTCACATGCAAAATACATTTATCACATCCTCAAATCCCCCAAAATCTCAACACATTGCAGCATTAAATCAAAGTCCAAAATTTCATCTCAATCTCACTGATTTAAAAGTCCCAATCTTATTATCAAAATCATACAAATTAGGTATGGGTGAAAATCTTGGCATAAACCATCTTGAGGCAGCATTCAACTCCATCTTCAGACACATATAACTAGAAAACAAGTTCCCTGCTCCAACAAGTACAGATATTTCCACTCTGAGAGAAAATAGAATAAAAAGTCATTGGTCCCAAACAACTGTAAAATCTAGTCAGGCAAATGGTTTCTGCCTGGGCAGAATTCTGTAAAGTTTTCAGTGCCACCCTACAGGCCTGCTCTTCTCCTTTTTATAAAAGTTATCTCTCCTTTTCATAAAAGGTAGCTAGCATTCATTCAAAGCTGAGTAGTTCTATTAGGTTGCTGCTTGCCTGAACAATTCTAGGTACTGACTTCTATTTCATCCTCTCTGTGCTTTCAAGTTCAAGCTGATGTTTCTGCTGGTATGAGAGCCTCAAGATCAGAATCCTTGTGCCTTGCAGGTCTACCATGTAAGTTCACAGACTCACTCTATTATACAACAGGCTCCTCCATAGATCTTGTCTTGATAACCTCATCTCTATTTTTTATTTCTCTGCTAAAGGAAACTGTAAGTCTCACCCTACCTCTCTTCAGAGTACTCAGTGAGTGAAAATGCTGACCTTTTAATTTGAGGTTCCAGCAAAAGGTTGTGCAGTGACACCTTTGGCTTTCTCTCTGGCCCACACTTTTCTGACAGTAAATCTCTTCATTTTATCATTCTTTGCCATTTGGATAGGCTGAAAATTTACAAAATCATCAAGGTCTAGTACATTTTTAACAGGTTTCCCTTTAATTTATTTCTCTTTCAAATTTTACTAAAAGCAGCAAAAAAAAACCCAGGGTGCACCTTCAACATTTTGCTTGGAAATTTCATCAGTTAACTATCCAAGTTCGGGCTGGGGATTTAGCTCAGTGGTTCTGGTGCCTGCCTCACAAACGCAAGGTCCTGAGTTCAATCCCCGGTAAAAAAAAAAAAAAAAAAAATCCAAGTTCACTGCTTATAAATTGTGCTTCCCACATAACCACAGGACATAATTCTGCTAAACTTTCTGTCACTATAAGGATCACTATAAAGGATCCCCTTTCCTCCTTGTCTTAGTTACTTTTCTCATTTCTGAGACAAAATAGTTAAAGGAGGAAAGGTTTATTTCAGTTCACAGCTTGTGAGGTTTCAGTCCATAGTCAGCTGGCTCCAAAGCAGGGTGGCATGGCAGAGGGACATCACAGAAGAGAAAATCCATGGCAAAGCATGGAAGGCAGAAGGCAGCAAAGCAGCTTCTTTCTGTCCCTTTATATTCCATCCAGGCTATCCACCTTTTGGGTGGTGCCACTCACACCTAGGGTAGGGCATTGTTAATCTCTGCCTCACACCCTTAATCTCAGCAACATATACCCTAATCCGGACAACTTTGAATTCCCCACCTAGGACCCCATGAGTCTTTGGGGAGGGACATCTAGATACAAGCCATAAAACTCCTATTTCCAACATCTTCCTTATTTTCCTATGAGGACTTACCACCAGCAATTCATATTTCAACCATAAGTCTGTTCACAACAATTTAGGTATTCTCTAAAGAGATAAATGTTTTCTCTGTCCTGTTCCTTACTTCTTTCCTCGTCTGTGACAGTCACTAGCATCTACTGTTCTACTAATAATCTAGAGTTTTTCTAATATGTACCTCAAATTCTTCCAGAATGTGCTCTTTGCACATTAATTCCTAAGACACACACAATTTTTAGCTATTTCTACACAGCACTTCTCTTATAGGTACCAAAATTTATATTAATTTTCTATTACTGCTATTACAAAGTACCACAAACCTAGAGGCTTAAGGCAACATTCACTTCATCTTTCCATTATGTAAGTTAGAAATCCAAAAGAGATCTCACTGGGCTAAAATCAACATATAATCAGGGCTGCCTTCCTTTCTGGGGGTTGTTGGGGTTGCTGTGGTTTGAGCATGCCCCCAAAGGTCCATGTGCTGAAAGCTTAGTATCTACTGCGGAGCAGCTAAGGTGGTGGAACATAGTGGGGTTTAGAAGGTGGCACTGTCCTCAAATGGGATGAAGGTAGGACCTGGTTAGTTCCTGCAACAATGAGCTGTTATAAAGAGAGAAAGCCTGATCCCTGAGCCCCTCTGGCTTCCTGTATTACCACATAGTCCCTGCTGCACACACTCCTTCCTCTGTGAGGCCATCAGCCATGGGGCCTCACCATTCAGGCTCCAAAATTTTTTAAGAACTCAACTTTAGGCATTTTGTTTTAGAAATAAAAAACAGATATAGGATAAGTAACCTTCCTTGTTTTTTCAGTTCATAGAAGTCACCCTTGCTCCATGGCTCATGGCCCTCTTCCTCTATCTTCTAATCCAGCAACAATGCATTCCTCTGACCCTGTTCTCGTCATCACATCTCTTTACAGAACCTTTTCTGCATCCCACTTCCACTGTTAAGGATGCTTATCTGTACAGGACCCACATGAATAATCCAGGATAATCTAATTCCTCTCTGCCATGTAATGTAACATATTCACAGGTCCTGAGAATTAAGACCTGGACATCTTTTAGAGAGCTATTTATTATTCTGCCTACCACATTTACTAATCAATTAAAATAAAAAATTTTAATTAAGCAGTCATTCAAAGTAGCCTAAAACAATTTAGGAGGAAGTATTAATAGCTAAAACAAACAAAAAACCCAGATGATTAATTTATTTTAAATTTTTAAATATTTAGTAATTCTAGCCATCTAACTTAAGATTTTGTTTCATATTTGTGGAGGACACTATTAGTTGACTAATTCAACATCTACTTTCAATTCCTTTTTCCTTGCCTAACCCTAATGCTTGAGCTATAAAAACTAAATACCCATTTTCCTGGCCTCCTAAGGATAGTCATATAATACAGTTGTGCCAAGTGAAATCTAAAAATTGCCTTGGGAAAAGCTATTGTATTCCTGATAAAAGAAGCATATGGCGTTGGCACTTCCTGGCCCTCTTCCCAGTAGCCCTCCAGCCTTGAGGGTGATGCTCTGCCAGTAATTCAGAAATCTGTTTTGTAATAATGGAGCATGTCCAAACAAACACAAGAGTCACCAGCCCACCACTACTGAGTGAGTGAACCAACACCACCTAGCCTATGCCTCTAGACCTATGGTTATATAAGGAAAAATAAACTCCCATCTTGTTTAAGTCATTGTTTACATATTCTATTCTGTTATTTTCAGCTGAAAACGTTACTCATTACAACTGTATTCAATGTAACTGTTGGTTAAACACAAGCACCTTCCTTCAAAAATGTATTTTGTTATACAAAAACCATATTCAGTTAAATGAGTTATTATTAATAATGAAAAGGGTTTTAAAGCAACTTCTTAGATATTTTAGAACTATTTTATGTTTAAAATGGTGAAGATGGTAAATATTGTTGTGTATTTTACCACAATAAAAACTGGAAAAAAGAAAAAAAAAATTTTATGTACTCATTCTAAGACATTTGGCAATTATCAAAACTTTAAAGAAAATAAATACTCGCCATAATCCCAAATTCCCAGAGATAACCTATTGGTAATTTATCATTGTACTTCCATCCATATTTCTTATACACATACAATATATTTTAAAGTGAGAGTATATGGAAATATATACTGAATTAAACTAGCACATAGCACTAAATTTAGTGAGGAATTTTCCATATCATCAAAGATATTTTTAAAATATTTTCAAAAACTTAAAAATATTTTATAGTATGATTAAAACATGATTAAATAATTGTAACAATGATAGACACATAATTTGTCCATCATTTTTGATAGTAAAAAGAGTGTTGCAATAAACACCATTCCATATAAGTCTTGCTATGTCTGATTATTTTCTGAGGATAGTTTTACAGACATGGTATACCTTACGCTAAAGGGATAAAGCTTTTCATTAAATAAATGCTGCCAAACTGCTTTCTAGAAAAACTGGATAATGTGTTACTCCGTCTTGTGTGTACAAGAATATCAGTCTTCCTTACAAGTATTGAATTCTGCCTTCCTGGCAATTTGATGAGTAAAAAATATTCCTGAATTTTTCATTTACATTTTTTGGTTACTCGCAAGAGTGATTGAATATACTTACATTCTTTATATTGGTTATTTTATGAATTACTGCTTGGTATTGTTTTAAGTATAAAAGTTCTTTATACATTGTAGATGCTAGCCTTCTTATATTATTTCAGTGTATCATTTACTTTAAGTTATCATTTATATATATTTTTTAATGAACTTGTTTGTGGTTATCAAATCTAATAGTATTACCCTTTATCACTTCTTTCTTTACTTATCAGAAAGGGATGATTTTCACATGATGACAAGTGCATTTTAGAACAAAATCCTTAAGATATGATATTCTTTTAAATTCTTACTGGCTTTCTTACAGTCAAAAAAGTAAAATCAACAGAAAGAAAACAGCAAATATTCCATAAACATCACATCCTAGACTATTCACATACCTGCTTGTGACAATTATCACATCCTCAGAGATGGTAGCCATTTCTTTGATGGTAAGGTAGCACATTCTCCTCAATGTTTGCTGAAAAATTATTCATAAAAGGTAATAGTTATTGATATTTTTTCTTAATTGTTTGAAGTGAGGACACCAAGTAGATATATTTAGAACAATACATTTTAAAAGATTCTTAGCTCCTGCCAAAATTTTAAAATATCTGGGTAAGAAAATATTCAGAATATTACTTTTTCCTAAACATAAATACTGGGTTGCTTTGGTTTTTGTTGTTATTGTTTTCCAGTATTTGGAGACTGAATGAACCCAGGGCTTTCGCACTGAGTTACATCCTCAGCCCTTTTTTTTTTTTTTTTTTTGTACTGGGGATCAAACTTGGGTCCTTGCGCTTGCGCAGCAGGCGGCGAAACCACTGAGCTAAATCCCCAGCCCCTCGGCCCTTTTTTAATAGTTTATTTTGAGACAGGCTCTTACTAAGTTGCTAAACTGTCTAGGCAGGACTTCAGCTTGCAATCCTCCTGACTCAGTCTCCTAGAGAGTGCTGGTATTTGGCTCTAAACACACTATTTGATGCACTGATACCCTGGAAAAAATCTAAGTAAAACCTTAAAAATTCAATTAATTATACGGGGCTTTCTACAAAGAGATCCAAACTTAAGACTCTGATTTGTCTAAATTCAAAGACGTAGGTTTTTTTCAGTTAAAGCCTTGTCCTGAAAAAAGTATTTTTAAAATTCTTTTAAAATATGTATGGGCCAGGGATTTACCTCAGTGGCACCGTGCCTCGCAAGCACAAGGTCCTGAGTTCAATCCCCGGTACCAGAAAAAAATATAAAAATTAAAATGTGTATAGAGAAATACATACTTTGCACTTTCCTCAGCTGAGTGTACATCAATGTTTCTCCTGAGCCTTACGTGATTTGTGCTTGGTTAACCAACTTCTGTTTTCAAGTATCAAGATTTCCAGATGAATGCCTGGATTCAAAAAGTATTAAGCTAACAACAACAAATTTGCTCCCTCCTCTCCTGACCTCTGATTTATCCACACACTATGGGTACCAGTCAGACCCCATGGTTCCTTAGTATGTCCAGCCTCATCTTCTTCTAAGTAACTTCAAATTTCTTGTAAGCAGAGAAACCCAAAGACTCAGTTCCAGAATCCAAGCTAGAGAAAGAATCTAAAGAAAGAGATCACCGAGCCCATTAAAGAAAGAAGAGAATGAGGATTCTTAGGGTGATTTAACAGAAAAAAAAAAAAATCAAAGAGAAAGCCAGAATAGGGTGGATCACAGACATATAAATTTCCTATCATAAGAAAACAGAAAATAAGAATCAAAATTTCAGAGCTGAGAAAAACCCACCCTCCCCATTTAAAAATAAAAAGCAGAACAGAAGCGGAAGAAAACTGGAGATACAAAGTTTAGTAAAAGAAGAAAAAAATGGGAGTCAACATTAGTAATCATCAAAGAAATGAAATTAAAACTATATTTCTGATACTACTTCACACCAAACAAAATGGCAAAACCTCAAAAGACTAACAATACAAAGTATTGGCAAAGATGTGCTCTCAGCCAGTAAACATACTCCATAACTAAACACTCAGAAATGTTGAATGACATAAGAACCAAAAAATTAAATAAGTAGCCATGGGAAAAATACAGGGAAATTCACAGGTACCAGAAGTGAAAACAAATCCTCATAGCCAGAAAGTGTAAGCCTAGTACCTTAATGGCACGGGCTAGGAAGAACTGGATTCCATAACATATATTCTTTAGGCACAAGGAAAATTATTCCAAATAACTCATAGATAAAATGAGGAAAAAAAGTGGAAAAGATATGAGTAAGTCTGAATGCATGACAACAATAAAAACCCACAAAAATTAATATTATAAAATAAAGGATTTATGTATGTAAATGTGTATGTGTCTGTGTGTATATAAACATAGATATGTTTATACTTACATACATGTGGAAAAAGAGCGTCCTAAGATTGACAAATTTCCCATGAGCGGAAAAAGACAAAGATGGATATTAGATTTGTTAAGTCAAAAATCTATAATGCAGGGCCGGGGATTTAGCTCAGTGGTTCTGGCACCTGCCTTGTAAGCGCAAGGTCCCAAGTTCGATCCCCAGTACCAAAAAACAAACAAACAAACAAACAAAAATCTATAATGCAAATTGTAAGATAACCACCAAAAGAACTTCCAAACTATTACTCTACTTGTCACTGATGCTCTTCACTTTTATTATCTTTGATTTATTTTATACAGTTTCTATTACTAATATGCTATATATTATGGCTTTTATCTAGATATCCACCCCCCAACAAAGCTTCATGTGCTTATACATGGGGCTTTCCAGAGCTGGCTGGATCTACAGTGTATGATACCTGTGATTAAAGATATGTGGTACTAACCTCATCCACTGATTGAAATTAGCAGTTTTAGGTGTGGGAAATGGAAGCCCACACCTCTGGGTGTAGGTGGCACCGATCAATAGGCTTATAGACTGGATGCAATGTAAAGGGAGAGAGGGAAGGCAGGCTGCTGCTGTTCGCTGCTTTGCTGTTTTCTGCTTGCCACATCATGAACTTTCTTTTCTGCAATGCCCCTCTGCCATGCCACTACATCTTGGAGCCACCTGACTATGAAATGAAACCTCTACAAACTGTGAGCTTAATAAACTTTTCCTTCCTTAGCTTGTGGGTTTGAGTATTTTGTCCCAGCAACAAGGAAAGTAAGTCAGACACTATACTAGTATGTGATATTTTTCCTATATTCTAATCTGCTATTAACTCCGTAAGTGTATTTTCCACTTTATACAATGTTAAAAAAAAATCCAGAAAGTATAGTTGGATTTCTTTAATGCCTTCTTTACTCCTCATTCTTTCTATGCCTTTCAATATATGCTTAAGTATACAGCGTTTATAAAAGTTGTTTCAGTGTCACTGTATGTTCATCCTATCATCTTTATCATTTCTGGGCTTGTATCTGCTGACCCAGTTTTCTTCCAGTTAACTGCTTCTTTGCCTTACCCGTTAATTGACTGATTGCTGTACCTGAGATTGAACCCACGGCCTTGTGTGTGCTAGGCAAGCACTACACCATTGAACAACACCCCTAGCCTTTTTTTTTGGTACCAGGGATCGAACTTCGGACCTTGTACTTGCGAGGCAGGTGCCAGAACCACTGAGCTAAATCCCTGGCCCTCCCTCAGCCTTCTTTAAAATTTTATTTTGAGACACGTTCTCCCCCTAATCACTCAGGCTGGCCTAAATGGTGATCTTCCTGCCTTAGTCTTCTGAGCACCTGAGATTATAGGTGTACACCACCACATTCAGATTTTATTAGATGCTATATATTAAATTTATGTTAAGTGCTGGATTTTGTCATATTGTTTCACACAGTATATCATAAAGTTTGGTTACTTTTGGTTTCCTTAACTTTTGAGGCTTACTTTTAAGACTTAGAAAGCTACAATCTAAGGCTAATATATTCCCATCACTCAGATAATATCCTCTTGAGAACTACGCCAAATGCCTTCTGTATTGACAGGGTCTTTGCACTCTCACTGGTAAGACTATGAACTATTCTCAGCCTCAAGTTCTTCTGATTCTTTCATGAGCCTTGAACAGTTTCCTTTTACATGCACACAGAACAGCTCTCACCTATATTCAAGGGAGTCCTCAGATTTCTGGCTCTCTTTTTTTCTCTTCTCCCTTTTCCCTCCTTCTTCTTTGATATTCTGCCCTACGATTTAGGCTTTCTTGACTTCCCCAACATTTGTCTGCCTTTCTGACTCAGAGAGAAGGTTAGGCTTTATCATGGCTTGTGTCTAGATGTCCCCCCAAAGCCTCATGCAGTCATAGGTGGGGCTTTTTTTCAGAAGGAGCTGGATCTAGAATGTGTGATGCTGGGATTGAGGATGTGTGATTACTATTACTAGTCCACTGATAAGTTTGGCACCCACCCTAAGCCAGGTAGCCTAGATAGAATATAAAAAGGGCAGAAAGAAGCTGCTCTTATCTCCTTGCTGGTTTTTGTTTCACTTGCTTGCTTTTGCTGTCTTCTGCCTACCTTGAACTGTTTCTCCTCTGCAATACCCCTCTGTCACACCTCCCCAGTCGACTATGGACTGAAACCTCTACAACCTGTGAACCAAATAAACCTTTCCCCCTTTAACTCTGGGTGTCAGGTATTTTGTCTCAGCAATAAGAAAAGTTAACTAAGACAGGCTCTTTTCAGTATGCCCTGCCTAGCCTGAGGCCTAGAACCTGCTTCTGGGCAGTGAACTAGTACAATCCCAGGCTCATCTTGTTTGCTTCCTTTTTTCAGTTCACAGTAGTTGGATGTCTAGTATCCAATGGCTGAAAACTGCTGTGTCACGTATTTGTATGATTTTTCTAGTATTTACTGTACCAGGGTAATGCCAGCCCCTTTACCATGGCTAGAAACAAAACTGAAATGGTTTCTTCATGTCAAAACATAGGGTATATTATCTATTTATTCTTTCATTATCAATTTCTAAATCTATTCCATTATAATTAAAGAACATAGTCTATATGACATCATTCCTTTGGAATTTGTATGTGGCTTTATAGCTGTTATATAGTTGATTTCTATAAGTGTTCATTTACATGTAATGCAAATAAGTCTATGTCTACCATCATATGATTTAGGTTTGTACTGTTTCTTTTTCTTTCTTTTTTCCCTTCTTCTGGCTTGATTTTTATCCCCACCCCCACCCCACAATTAGTTTGGAAGGAAAAAAATCAACGAAACAAAAAGCTGATTACATGAAGAGTTCAGTAAGGTTTATGAACTTCTAGACAAACTTCCTAGCAATAAAGGGGAGAAGACACAATTTACCAATATCAAAATGAAAGAAGAGACACCACCACAGATTCTGTAAGCATTAGAAGAATAAGGAAATAATTATGAACAGCTCCATTTTTCACCCTTCCACAAATCCTAAGCCTCTCTATTGTTCTCTGGCACTTTCATCAGCAAAATCTTCTACATCCTCAAATTTTTCTCTGAATGTTCCCATCTTTTTTTCTAACTGAAACCTGGTTCTTCCCTAAGGATTCTCCTCCAGCATTCTCAAAATGGTAGCTGTTTTCTCTCCCACAAGCCCCACTTCACCAGGCCTACAACTGAGGAAGATATCCAAGTTTTTCCTCATTACCTCTTCAAAATCATTATACCAGGGCCAGGGATTTAGCTCAGTGGTTCTGGTGCCTGCCTCACAAGTGCAAGGTCTTGAGCTCCATCCCCGGTACCAAAAAAACCAAATCATCACACCACCTTCTTTCACTGCACCTCCTTTTCTAAAAAAAAAACCTCTTGACTTTGACACTCCTTGCATTAGACTGTACCATCTGCCACAACTCCTGGTTATGCATACAGACCCTAGGTTACTTCCCTATGTTAAAAAAAAAAATTAGTGCAGTGTTTATTGTCACTCTCCAATATTATTCCACTAATAATTACTGGGGATCTTACAATCCATACAGACCTTATCTATTCTTTGAACTCTTTTTCTCTAGTATCTTCCTGTAGTGATCATACATTTCTACTGTCACATCCTTTATGAGTAACAGTATTCCTTTCCATTTTATTTCTAAACATCACACTCTTCAACCATCACTGCTGATTCCAACAATTCTTTTCATTCCGTCATGACCTACAATCCATTGGTCCTATTAACTTCTCCTGACCCAATCAAGTCCAGCACCAGACACCTGGCTGCAAAATCAGAGTCACAGAGAGGCAACAGCACCCACATCCCTGTGACTTTACTGACAGCACTCCTGTGCAACCCATTCTAGTAGCTCAAAATGCCTAGTTTTCTAGTCCAAGTCTTCTAATAAATACCTAATCCTGAAATACACTGGTTCTCTTCCCTAACTGAACCCTGAATTTGGTACAGGAAGCAGTTAAAGGGAACAGGACCGGAAGGCTACAAATTTGAATTGTTTTTCTGCTTGTGATAAAGGCATTTATGACCCTGAGTGATACACGGGACATGATGCAGCGGCAAAATACTATTTTACTACTATTTATCATCTGCAGACAAGGATCAGAGAGCAAATCCTTGGGTAAGTACATCGTTGCTGCCAAAGATTTTAATAAAAGTAAGTTGTTGAAACTTAAGTCATTAACAGTAAGTTGCTTAATTAAATTAACAGGTTAATTTGTTTCTAAATATACTGGAGAATTCTCTTTTTTGTTTTTTTTTGTTTTTTTGGTTCTGGGGATTGAACTCGGGTCCTTGCGCTTGCGAGGCAGGTGGTGGAACCACTGAGCTAAATCCCCTGCCCCTGAGAATTCTTTTCTTGAGAAAAGAAAACGATGAGCTTAGTGTTTTAAATACATAGCTCAAGGTCTTAATAGAAAGTCTTAGTTCATGTGGCCACAGAGCTGACAAAGCATGTCCTGAATTCCAATGTAAGTCCAGTTCACACCCTTGCAGGGCATCTTACATCAAAGTTGGGACCTTGACGGGCAAGGATAAAGGCCTTGAAAATTGACATGGGAATATCTAGGCAGATTCTGATGGAGCTAAGGGCCTGAAACTCCTAAAATCTGTCAAGGGTCCTTTGTCAACAGAAGTAGTCATTCAACCCACGTTTGAGGACTCAGTCTTCCTTTGCCTGAAGGGTACATCCCCAGAGACAGGTGCCCTACAGGGCGACTGCCAATTGTCCTATAGACCTACTCCTAAAACCTCTCATTATTGAGACTTATAATCAGACTCAAATCCCAGGAGGTGCTGGAGGTTGGGCACAAAATGTGACCTGTGCTGACATGCAACATATATGAAAAGATCTGCAAGATCTGGCCAATTTATGTTAACATAAAGCTGGGAAATACGTATCTCAGAGTCCTTTTCCCTGTATGTTTCTGTACTAGAGTTGGGAAGAAGAGAAATATGTGTCACATTCAGAAGACAGAAAAAAGGCAGCTACTGTTATGCCTTGCAGGTTGGGGTGATCTAAGGTAATAAGAGGTAGGATGCAGAGGGCTGACAAGTTTAATCTGTCCTCACTCCTCTCTCTCCCTATATCCATGTCACTGTCCCTACTCCACATCCAGCTAGCTGGTCTTCTCAACTGCCAGGCCTGCTGACCAACAGCAACCTCAGGCCCATTAGAAATTCAACTAACACCTGGCAGACATGGTAGCTATATGCTCTGGCTTCTGAGTCTACCTTTTCAGTGTCATACCAAAAGCTAAGTATTACCTATTTTTTATATATGCATGATAAATCCATGAAGAACAGCTTTATACTATATATTTTCATTTTTTCATTTTTACATGCCCTTTAATGACCATTTGTAAGTTTTGTAAAAATAAGCATGCAGTTTAAAACATTTCAGGAAATCCTTTCTATTCTGGAACACTCTAAATTCCCTGGGGGAAAACAAGTAAGAATAAAGAATTAAAAAAAGAAAACTTACATCATTAGATTGAAACAATCGAGTCATTGCAAAGAAGGCTTCCGTAGCTTCCATAGTTCCAAAGTGTTCACCCTAAGTAAAATTTGAAACAATTTTTTAAACATAAAAATTCAGATGTTAAGGACTTTCTCTTTATTTCTGCATAAATCTTTTAGAATTCAAGGGGAAAAAAGTCTCTTTGTGAACATTCTGCTTCTTGTAATTTTCTGGCTTTCAATTTATAAACCTGCATAGCCAATGATGCATACCTTATTTAAAATAATTCAGTATTATACAGCACACATAAAAGTTATGGAACAATGCTAAGCTTTTAACAGAAAGTATTTTGAGTTCCCTGAAGGATTTACAAGGAGACAGAATTATGATGCAAGTAAAGTTTCTAAAGAGTAAAATCTCTAAACACTGCCCAACAGCAGAGATCATACCTTGTATATTTCCATAGTCTAATGCCCAGCAAATGCCTGACATATCATAGGAGCATAATAAATATGGAACTATAAGAACTGTCTATGAGGAATCCCAGAAAATATGGCAAAATGGGGTCTAATCAAAAGGGAATGATCCAAATTCACCATGTTAATACGGCTTAAGGGGCTGCTATAGATCCCAAGACACTGGCCCAAACCTTTAAAAATATGATTTGGATCAGAGCTTCACAAACTTTAACCTAGATAAATCATTTGTGGATCTTGCTCAAATGCAGATTCTAATTCACTGGAACCCTACTGTTTTGTTTTGTTTTTTGTACCAGGGATGGAACTGGGGACCTTGTGCTTGCGAGGCAGGCGGTGGAACCAGAGCTAAATCCTGGCCCTGGAACCCTTTTTGACTTGAAGCTCAGAGAACACATGGCTTTGTTAACTTTAGTGGAAATCTAAAAGTATTTTGCCATAAAGATCCAACAAAAAACAGGGAAAGAGATAAAGCAGATGTTCCCAAACCTGTTCATGTGGTTAATTATGTTTATACTGTGCTTGATAATTTCCTTATCAAGTTAATTGTTTCAATATGAATTGCCCCATGTAAAAGATATTGGCCAATATAAAAGAATATGCTATTTTGAATCAACTTTGACTCTGTTTATAAAATGTATTTAGCCAATTTGGACATAATGTGTGCTAGGAAAAATTAAGTTAAACTAACTGTGGCTTAAGTATTTATAATGTGCTGCCACAGAGGGACTATGCTATTTGTAAACAAATATATTTTATTTAAAACTATATTCTTGTTGCTTAGTCTCAATCTGCAAACAACAAAGTTATTAAATCTCTGAATGAGACCTTCATTTATAAAACAGTAAAAATAAAGCATTCTCTTAGAATTCAAATTGCACATTATATTCTTTTTAGCAGCTTATGATCTATGAAACAAAAGTATATTGTTTAAGCCTCTATAAATTGCATGAGATATTTTACAGTGTGAAACAAGAAAAAAAAGAAGTAACAATGATAGAGTGCAGAATTTACATTCGATGGCAAGTATTGTTTTTGGTTTTGTCTGCTATATCCCAATGCCCACAACAGTGCACAAGACACAACAGGAATGCGATAAATACTTGCTGAGTAACTACATGACAGCTGGTCCTGAATGTTTATCATGTGTCTAGCACTATTCTCAATGCTTTACGTTTATTATTTCATTTAATCATTACAACTTTGTAAAAAAGATATTACCATAATCCTCATTATAGAACAGGACATTAAGGCCCATAATGGTTAAATAACTTGCCCAAAATCATATTGCCAGTAATATTGAAATAGGGATAATAAACACAAAATCTGAATATTAAGTTTTAAAACCTCACTACTGTACAAAAAAAAATCTGAAATTTGTCTGACTTTGCACTACATTTTCAGATAACCATGAAGACCCCCAAAAAAATACAAAAATATGGTCTAATTAAGACTTATTAAACTGACATCAATATATTTATTGAGAATCTATTCTATGCTTAAATAGTTTAATATCTCATGAATATAAAAAGAAACATGTCATACTCCTTTTGCTCTGAGTTTTGCATATTATTTCAATCAAACTTGAGGATTTTAAAGTTCAGTAAATTTCTTTAAAATTATTATACTTTCTAGAAAACACTTCACTGTATGTTACATACTTCTATTCTGTGACACAAATCTCAGGAAAATCAAAATAATTTACCTGGTTCAGTAAGTAAAGAATCTTTGTAAGAATATGCAAACATCTTCTTGGATTGATGGGAGTTTCATTGAATATACGAGCCTATGAAAACATTAAAAACATTATGTTTCATATAATGAATTTGCTATCACAAATTACTTTAATACTGTATTTAATATAATCTCAAAAATCTCTATAGCCCTCACTTTACTATGATATATGACAAATTGTTAGATGTGGCCTTGATTTTCTAATGTATACCTTCCCTTAGTTTAACCAACTCATGGCCTTCTACTATATGGACTTTATGTTAAACAACAGTCACAATATTTATCAAATGAATACAATGAGGTTAATTTCCCAACACATAGCAGAACCTGCATTTCTGTAAGCTCTAGATTCTCCTGTGACATGTAAATTCTCCTTTTTCCTCAAGTCTCTATTTTCTGAACTCAGTTACATTTCTTAATTATTATTTTGGATGTCCTGATCATAGTATCCCAAAGGCTCTATGCACACCATTCTAAAAAAGAATAGAAAAAAAAAAAGAGAGCACAATTTACTTCCAAGCCATACCTCCTGTAAGACAGCACTCTTCTCCAGATGCTGGAAAGGATTGGAGCCACTACCTATAGCATAAAACAAAACAAGTCTTCAGTAGCTGCTCTACCATTAATTTTTAGAGAAGGGCACTAAATGTTTGGGAAATCTAAAAATGAGGTGATCACTTAGCTATTACAGTGATACTAATTACTAATATGCATATAAACCGAATGAAGTCATTTTGATTCTGATACAAGTCCTGTCGTCATACTGTAAGAGCTTGGATCTCTTTTACAGGAACCGTGCCCCAAATTCGTGTCTTCACCAGCCCCCACGAATGTTACAAATGTCATTTCCATACAACGAAGATTAATGAGATTATGGTACGGCCCTTTTAACTAAAAGCCCTATTTTATGTTTCTAAGATCTACTGAGAGGCACAGATGAAGAGTTTCACAGAGAATCACATGAACGTAAAGCTGGATGAGGCCATGGGGGTTAACTAACCTAACCCTCTACCACGCTTGGCAGCTTTCAAACATTGGGAATTCTTTTTCTTTTGGGGGTGGCTTGGCATCTTCCTCATCTGCTCGCTCGAAAGTCACTTCTGGATGTATGAGCATTCGAAGAGCTATGTCCTATGGGACAGTTGGCCCCTGGGAACAAGTCACATTCGAGGGCCACCAAGAAGATTGGAAGGTACAAGACACCTTCACGTCCATATATACGCACTCGCTGCTCCGTGGACCCCAGCCCCGGATAAGAGGATGTGCACTCGAGGCCTAAAATCACCAGTACCCGGGGCTACAGAGGCCGGCACAGCCGAGTTCCAAAGGGGCTGCAGACCCGCCGGAGGGCGGTTCAGAGTGGCTCAGCCAAG
>NW_004624783.1:5651867-5670397 GCF_000247695.1 Heterocephalus glaber | reverse complement strand
CGCGCCCGGGCGAGAGCGCGCGGCCCAAAGGGAGGCACCGGCGCTCGGGGGAGGGACTACGGTAGGCCCCCTGCTGGAGCGCCCACGCCCCCAGCCCAGCAGTCCAGGAAAGCAGGTTGCGGCGGGCGAAGGAAGGGGGCACCCGCGGCTGAGAGTGGGCGACAGAAGCCCCGCGCGTACCAGACTCCTCGTCCTTCTTGTCGAATTTTTTAATCATCTTGGACGACTTCCCAGCGCCCAGACCCACCGCAGTAGTCCCAAGCGCCGTTGCTGGCAAGCGGAAGAGGCTGCAGGAAGGCCGGCCCCGTCCTTTCTCGGTGGTTGGGCCGCCCGGCTGTCACTCGGGGCCAAGACCCACCCCCTGGCCCGTCGTGGCCGCCCTCACCCCTCTGGGAATGTAACCACGCCTTTTCGCCCCACATCCCCGCCGCCACTAGGGGCGGGAGGAGGCGGGGCCCCGGGCTCGCCCCACCCACTGCTCGCGCCTCAGCCCACGCTTTCTGTGTGCTGCAAGGTGATTTTATTTGGTTGGCTACTTCTGCTAGCTCCTCAGTCCCTGTAGAGCCAGGCGAGAGCCCTGTTGTTTTCACTTAATGAGCGTGGCATTTTTGATAATCCACTGCTGGGCCCTTCCGTTGCGGAAGTTTTCCCCCGGCGTGCTTCGGCTGGGCTTCTCTTTCTGAAGCGATGAAAGTGTGAGTGGCTCCCGAAGCACCTGGGAAGTGGGCGTCTCATTCACTGAGCTGTTGGAAGCTACGACAAAGCACAGGGTATCGTAGTGGATGTCATTTCCAAACATGCTAGAAGGATACCTAATGGGAGGCTTGGGAGGACCAGAAAGTTGATCTTTACTCTTAGCAAGAGGCTAGATATTTTTTTAGATTGCAGACTGCCATTCCCAGCTTAAATAACTCTGAATACCTTCTCTTCATCAAAACCTAGTCTGAAGCACCCTGCCAGTTTAATCTTTCTTGCTTAGTACCACCCTTTTCAAGGGATTCCATCTCCAGCCACTTTGACAAGTCATACTAAGTTGATGTGCACTCTCGCATGCCTTTTAGCCTTTCAGAAAGTATACATTGGTGTTCTGGTGTTTGGGAGTGTGACAAACTTTTTCTACCTTTGGCCTCAGTGGCATTACTTTATCCAGATTCTCTTATCGGCCTGATTTTCTGGAAGCGTGGGATGGTCTTGCGCCCATCTCTCCCCCCTTTTTTGGATGTATTTTGCCTTGTGTATATCCCCTCATCCCTACTGCCATCACTTTGGTTCCAGTCCTGTCCTCTGCTTGGACAGCCTCCTAACTAGCTTTCATGGCTTCCACCCTAACCGTTCTTGGTGTAATCTTTTATTTGGATGCCTCATAAACAAGAGGCATTATTTTGGAGGGGGAACACTGGTTCAACTCCTCAGGAGATGTGTCTTTGTTTAGGAAATGCACTATAACGGGCCCTTTATGTACAAAAGTAAACTATCCACTTTTTTTGTTTTTTGAGGGAAACTACAGGTCACTTCACCTTAAATCAAGATAGGAGCTGCCAACTGAGATATTGTGTTCTTTTTGTATATGTAAATTGAGTGCATCCTGTTAACCACCTTGCTCTTGCAAGATTAGAGAAATTCAAATCTAAATTAGAGTCTAGAAAAGTTCTTTCCCCCATATGGATGTAAGCTGAACTGCAGTATCCTACATATGGTATCATTTAAGATTTAATTCAGACTTGACTAAATGTCTTGTATTAACTATTTTGTTTGCTTTATCTGGCTTATAATGTTCAGACCATGTTTTCCAGGTGGAATTTCTCTTGGAAGAAATAGATGTTTGCATTTATATAGTCTGGGGCTGAAAATAAACAGGCTTAGGGGAAGGAGAGATCCACTTCCCCTTCCTTGGGCCAACAGTATTGGGAACTAAGCAGAAATAGTGTTCATAAGCTTGGAGAGTCCCAAGAATAAAAATGTGACAGAGACGTGCTGGGAAGTACAAAGAAACTGAGGTTGGGATGAGGCTGAACCTAAGAGTGGCCCCTTTTAAAGAAAAATAAATCACTCTCTGCTGCTTTTGTTCTACATCAAAATTCAGTTTCATGCCACAGTTTGGTTTTAGTTGCATGTGAGGAGTTAGGGAAAGACAGTAAGTAGGGGTGTCGTGGGGTGCAAATAAGTATAGGAAGAACAGAGAAGCCTGAAGAAGTTAAGTAGGGTTGTGCAATATGACCTTACACCTCTGGGACTATAGCCTGAGGATGGCTGGCAAAGGTGTTAGGCAGTCACTGGGGTGGCCTTGAGGGACGAGTAAGGATACCTTTGGGGGAGGAGTCTCAGACACTGTTGAGAGAAACCCAGTGGGAGGAATGGAACTTTTCTTGCAGCCATGGCTGATGAAGTCTAGGGGCCCATGTCTAAAACACATTTGTGTATCCAGTGCCCTGAAAACCTTCAGTGGGCCCCAACTACCAAATGGAGAAAATTTATATTCCATAGTATGTGGGGCCCTTCATGGTCTGGTCCATCTGTCTCACATATTGGAAGTGTTATCATTGGTGTTTGCTAAGTACCCAGCATTTAATAGGGACCCTGTAAATGTTGTTAAACGAAAGTAAGGAGCATTTTCATTAACACTGTCTTCCATACAACCTTATTTTAATTCCCTTCAACCTCATCCCTTACCTGAACTCCAAAGAGACCTGTTGATCTCTGAGACTCACAGACTTATCCTTTGACTCCTCTGAAGCAGTTATCCTCAAGTATGACAGGCATATGTCTGGGTGGTTTTATGTGGTAGATAGGCAAATATTTTAAAATTTATAAATTTGTATACCAAAACCATGATGTCAACAATATGATGTGATTTAGGACAAGAATTTTAAAAATCCTTTTAAAGAAAAATGCTAAGCAAATAATAGAGCAAATAATATTAATAACTATAAAAGGTGATATAGTTTGGGAAACACTATGCTTGCACTTTCTTAAAATTTTGGCTTTAAACAGGGTTCAAAACCTTCTCCACTTGAGCTTCTTTTAGTTCTTTGCTTGCCTGCTACAAGGGAAAATAGTGTCCAGAACTCAAGAAATATCAATTTCCCCATATCTCCAATCCCCATAAATTCTATCTCTAGCCCATATCTCAGTCCAGAAAAACACTGCATTGAAAGAGAAGAGCTTACCATCTTTCATCTTATCTCTTTCACAGACTGGAGCAAAGTTAAGCTTTGGATACATTTTTTTCTGTTTCCTCAAAGCATAGGTTTTCAAATACTGCCCTTCCGTCTTAAAGTCATTGTCCGTTGAAAACCTTAACCAAAAAAAAAAAAGTTCATTTAGTGGATCCTAAGGAAGAAGGTTGATGGTTGGTACTGGGCACTTTAAAATTGACTACAGGGCTAGGGATTCAGCTCAGTGGTTCCACCGCCTGCTTCGCAAGTGCAAGGACCTGAGTTCGATCCCCGGTACCAAAACAAAACAAAACAAAAAAAATTGACTACATCCTCGGAGATTCCAGGAGAGAAGAAGAGACAATGACGAGGCTGCTGATTAGTATAGCGTGAGAGTATCATTCAATAGCAAGGTAGCACTGCCAACCCTTGAAGTAACTTCAGAATCTCCTCTCTCTTTTCCAAACTAGATAAAAGCTGCTTCAGTAACTGCTTTCAAATAAGACCTCTTTTGTTTTTGTATTTTCATGGCACATTATTCCTGTACTATAGTCTTTAATTTGCATCTAGGATACATTTTTTTGTCTCCTCAAAATGCAAACCTTAGAATAGAGCACTCGCCTTCACTCTTGAAATCACAGTCAGTGAAAAACTTTAGTTTTCATTATCCTCTCTCTCTCTCTCTCTCTCTCTCTCTCTCTCTCTCTCTCTCCTCTCTCTCAGACAGGGTCTTGCTATTTGGTTCAGGCTGGCCTTGAACTCACTGTGATTCTCCTGCCTCAGCCACCCAAGTGCTGGGATTACAGGCATCCGCCACCACGCTTGGCTCATTACTGTTTCTGTGTGTGTGTGTGTGTGTGTGTGTGTGTGTGTTTGTGTTATGTGTTTTTTTGGTACCAGGGATCAAACTCGGGACCTTGCGCTTTCAAGGCAGGCAGCAGAACCACTGAGCTAAATTCCTGGCCCAATTAGTGTATACATTAAAGGTTATGTAGGGGAAAGTTCATGAGGTTGAAAGTCATGTAGGGAAGCCATGTCTCATTATTACATAGTTGGACATACTCCTTACAACTAAAACTATGTGAGGAACTTTCTCATTCCATCTTGTTCTGTGCAATCTTATCCAAAATCCCTTTGGGTCCCCTTCTGTGTTTGTTAAATTGTATTGAGAGGAGACAGTAACAAGAAAAGACATGAAAGAGTGAGTACAGGACCATTTACCTAAACCATTGGTTTTCCTTGGATGTAGGATCATCAAACTTTTTCACAGAGAAGATTGGTTTCAGCCCCGATCTCAACATTTTTTTCTGAAGCATCAGGGGTGGGCAAAAGTTCTTGGTGGCTTTGTGCTGATGACTTTCCTATATGTGGCAGAGGGAGAAAAAGTGAGCAAGTAAGCTGAGTCCCTTAGGAATTGAAGCCTGGACTAAGTTCCTGGACTGTTGTAATTCCTCTGAAATGATGGGACAACACATGAGGGAATTGGGAATTTAGAAACCAGAACCAGAGGAAGCAGTTCTGAGTGAGCTAATACTTATGTTTCATTGCCAGATGGCTTGTCCAAAGGTGGTCCATTTCTTTGCTTGCTTGCTTGCTTGCTTTTTTTTTTGTACCAGGGATCAAACTCAGGACCTCACACTTGCCAAGCAGGTGCTATGCCACTGAGTTAAATCCCCAGCCTGAAAGGTGGTCCATTTCTTAAGCAACTGATTGAAATTTCCTACTGGCCCTTGGAAGTGAACAACAGAGAAGTTACTATGTTCGGGGAAGGTTTCAATCAGCAAATTATTTGAGAAAATGAACATTTGAAGAGAAATTGGGAAATAAATCCATGGGACTCTACCTTCCTTTGTTGAAGATGACTGCCTTATCCACATTCCTTTCTCTGTCTATAGTGAAAAGGCCTGGGGGTGGGGTGTTTTGTGAGGTAATAATTGCACTGCTCCTAAAGATCATAGAATCAAAGACCTTCAGAGTCTTAAAAGTCTTCCATTCTAACAGTTCCTGTGGCATTCATATCCCTGCCATCATTTCACTACCAAGTGATTGATCCCCCTATATCTAAAAAACAAAAAAACCCAAAACTTTGACCAGCCAGTAGCAGTGTCCCTATAACTTTTACCCAGTAGACCAAACAGAACAAATCTAATGCCTCTTCCAGAGCCCTTCAACTTTTTGATGCAATCCATTATTTTCCTTCCAAGCTATGTTTCTTCCAGGTTAAACATTACCAATATCTTGAACTTTTCTTCCTATAACATGGTTTTGAGTTCCTTTATTCTGCTGATTTATCTTATTTGAGAAAATTACAATTTATATTTTTCTCTAATGCATAGCAATCTGAAATGAAAACAATGTCAAGTGTAGTAATTGCATGGTTTTGACCTCATTGAAGTGTCTTTTCATAAGTCATTATCTCTGCTGAGAGCCTTCCCTAATCCATGATCCAAAACTGCCATTCACAATCTATCCCTTTATTCTGCTTTGTCACCACACTGTTACATTATATATTACTGTATGATTGTTTACTTGATTGTGGTCTGTCTATCTCACTAGAATTGAACTTCATTAAACTAAAGACAGTCTTAGGGATGTTGGTGTATCCCTAATAATGTTTGGCATATAGTAGGTATTCAACTAATATTGTTTGAATGAATGAGCACAAACTATTAATTGATGTATTGAGCTTTTTCTTTCAGAAATTGAAAGCCTTTTTTAAAATACTTGCTGTCGCTGAACCATATTTTCTTAATCCTGAACTCATTCTCTTTAATTTGTTCTAATTTTATTAAAATCTACTCAAGTCACCTCAACTAACAAGGGTTTTAATGGAAGAACACATATGCCTAGGAACATAGCTAATAACCCAGCCATAAAAAGAAGAGAAGTACTAGCAGAACTGGGCCTTATAGCAGAAAAATAGAGCTTATTTGAAATAAAAAGTGGCACTCTATAAGAACCACTGCTGTAACCTTAATATATCACTATTACTAAAATGTCCTCTCTTACTTTCTTCCTGTCTGCTTCCTTTTTCACTTCTTTCCTCCTCTCCCATGTGTATTCTACTTCTGTAAAACTTCAGCCCATCCTCTACTTTCATGGCCCCTACACTGTCCTTCCTCATGGTTTGATTCTTTTATGGCCTCACTCTTTGTGCCTTATGTTTAGTTTTCTTTCCCACTGCTTTAATCTTTTCATTTTCTAATTCCGGTGTCTGGAAGCAAAAATTTGATTAACTGAAGAATTTCAGTTGTTGGTAGGTAGGTTTTTATTCTGACTTTCTATTTGTTTGGGTTTGAAAGTACCCCATCTACTCTCAAACCAGTAGAGAGACAGGGTGATATTGTGCAAAATAAGGCCCCGTAGGCCATTTCCACGGGAGACTGTGGTAAGGCCAGTTTTACTTAGAAGAAACTGTGAGTGTAAAAATCACCTTACATTTTGCAACTTGGCTACTGGAACCCACACTCTTCTTACACATGTGCAGGTGTGTGAAAAGAATGCTTATCTTGCCTGGCCTAAATCCCAGCTACTCAGGAGGCTGAGGCAGAAAGGTTGCAATTTCAAGGCCAGCCTGGGCAACTTAGCAAGACTCTGTCTCTAAATAAGAGAGTAGCTCAGTGGTAGAGTGGGATGTAGCTCAGTGGTAGAGTGCTTGGCACTTGGCTAGCTTGTGTAGAGCCCTGTGATCAACCCTTAGCACCACAACAGAGAGAGTGAAAGAGCGAGAGAGAGAGAGAGAGAGAGAGAGAGATAGGCATTTGTGTATACAAGATTCCAAGTTCACAAAATACTGTACTTCTCAGCAAGCAAAGGAGAGGATACAGCATAAATATTGAAGATCCTTTGTAGATATTGTGCATTCCAGTCTTTCATAATCAGAGCTTAATTCTGTCTAATAATATAATCTAACTGGTACCACAGTTTGCTCAGATTCCACACAGTCTGAGGGGTCACAAAGTGCTAACTACTGGAAGAAAGTTCTTTTTGCACCCCAGTTACAGGTTTGTCTTGTATTTTCTCTCCATGTTGAGCCAGGCAATCCTGGCTGGGCATTTGTTTCTCCCTCAGTGCATATTATGGACTTCCATGAGAAATGACCACTGAACTTACCTTCAAATGGCACAAATTCTGAGACCCAAGAGACTGCAGGCAATGAATTTGTTAATTCCTTTTGTCATACATACCATTAGATAGTAGAATTTTATCTTCCTCTTGAAGAGGAATTGCTCACTGCCATCCATGTAACAACTAAGAAATTTGGAATGTACTAATTCCTAATGTGCTGTATTTTATTATAAGGATCTGTCTTGGTTTCTTTGTTTTTGTTTGTTTTGTTTTTGTTTTTTGAGACAGGGTCTTGCTGTGTAGTTCAGGCTGGTCTCGGACTTACTATTACCCCAGGCTGGCCTTGAACTTCTGCCTTAGTCTCCCAAGTGCTAGCATTACAGGTGTGCACCACCATCCCCAGCTAAGGATTTGTCTTGGGATACCCCATTCCCTAATTTCTATTATATTCCTTGTTTGCACTTTTACTTAATTTCATCTTGTTAGATTAGACCCTTTCTCAAGGCTGTCAACATTTTGCTTATATCTTGATTCCTAAATATCTCTTAAATCAATGCTTCACTTCCTCTACTATTGATTTAGTTCAAATCTTTAGTATCTTTCAGCTTGACTATTATAGTAACATCATAACTAATCTTCTCTGGATTTTGTCTCTTTCACAACTTATGCACCTTTCTTCAATCTGCAAAATGCTCTCTCTAAAACATAAATTTGATTATATCCTTTTATCTCCTGCCGTTACTCTCTTACATCTCCCTGAAAGTGCCTCGCTTTCTTGTGCCTCCATGCCTTTGCATTTCTCTGTGATTAGAACATTTCCCTTTTCTTTTATTGTGAGTCATCTCCTTGATTACTCTGTTTCTCCCAACAGAAATATTGTTCTGTAGCCTACATTACTTCTGTATCTTGTATATTCTTTGATTATTCATATATCTTGGTATTACTTTTATGTATTTAATTGATTGATCACCAATTGGATTCCAAGTTCCTTCAAAATAGAAACTGTCCTATAATCATCCTTTTATTCTGGTTATTGGCTTACTCTATGTTCAACAATGGTTTATTGAATGGGATTTGAACATCTTTAAAGTTCCAATAAAGTTCCAATATATCTATCTACTGTGATGGTAAATTCCTTTTTCCCTCCTCCTGATACCTGAAAGCAAAATAAAACAACCTTTACTCTTCTTCCATTTAGATATTCATTGCTGTTCCTCAATTTCTGATTCATCTTTTACTACCTTATTCTCAACTAGAAAGCCAGTGGACAGTTTCCCTTTGGTCTTTACAAACCAAGTATCTTTGGCCAAAGAGAAACACTTTACAGTTGAGACCCCGTCTTCTCCCTGTAATGATATTTCATGACCCAAGCTTGTAGAATTCATGTTCTGAGTATTTCCACAGGCCCTCTGGATTTTGCTTTGTGAATCATCTAGCCAGGAACTAGAAGACAAAGTTAGCTTCCTGAGTACCATCTCCATGTTGTTAGTTCCTTTCTCAAGTTTACTCTTAATTCTTCAGAGTCCACAGTTAGAGAGCCAGGAGACTTCCCTATGTAGCATTACCTTGAACAATAAGTCCTTAGAAAAGTATTTCAGAGCACTGTCCTTTTCCTGCTGGCAAATTGAACAGGGAGGTGTGTTGTTGGTCATAATCAGTAAGGTCATATCCTGATCATATTCAGTTACTTTTAACATGAAGCTAGTGATTTTCCTGTTTTGATCCAGGAATTTCTGCAGTGTAGTGGGCTTCAAAGGCTCATAGTACTGGGCCTGGGTGGATAGAAGGGTTTCCAGAAAGACAAAGAGTTAGATTGAGAATACTAGCAAATCAGTTGGCTAAACTACGCTGTGGGGTAAAATCAAAGGCTGAGCAGGGACTGGACTAATCTGCTCCAAAATATTGATCCTAAACTCTCAGAAGCCCTCTATCCTCATCTTCCCTCAGGGCATTCATTACCCTTCAAATAACCTAAAACGCTGGGGAAACACAATAAAAAGTTTCCCATGATAACAGAAACAAGATGCTTAAATTCTTCCAAAAATAGTGTAACATGTTACCCAGCATAGTAGGGCAAACTGGGAAGTCCTCTGTGGCTCAGCCTGATTTGCCTTCCCTTGGCAATTGTCTCTGCAGAGAGGGGAAGCCAGAGACCAAGCTGCTTGTGCACGGAGGAGTTGTTCATTAGCAGGCCCAGCAAACACCTCCCTATTTACAACTTCCCACTGCCACTGCCTCCCCACCGGCAAAGTCGCCTGAACAGGCAGGCATTCATAAGCAAAGGAAAGGCAGTCACGAAGCACAGCATGTCACTTAAGGTGTGGGTGGGATGGGGCAGCCCCACTACATTTGCTTTTTTCTCAATAAGAGAACTAGAGAGAGAAGAAGGGAACAGGAGGGAACGAATATAAATGTTTTCTTCGATTATAAACACGTTTTCTCAACTGAGAAAAATATCATGTGGAAGAATCACTTTCTTCCCAGGCCCTCCTCTCACCTCACCACAACAATTCCCAAAAACTGCCTCTGGCATTGAAGCCAGAGCTGCTCTGCCTACCTCCCTGTCTGGGAAACGGGGTGGGGCACATTTGGCATTAGGGGGACACTCAGTAGTAAGCACTGAATTCTTACACTGAGTTCTGCACTGCTGCTGAAACTCATCCTTTGAGATTTTGGGGGAATGCTTTTCCACCTACCAAATCTGGATGGGTTGTGTAGTATTGAAGGTTCTCTAGGACAAATTTTGATTGGCCAACTGCATCAAAAATCTAAAGACAATAATCAGAATTAGTGGTTTCACACTGTACCTATCTTAAACAATATTCTACTGCTTACTTGGGCTCATTAAAAAGGGGCCTTTAATGAATGCTAAGTGAGGAGAACACTATGCTTTATGTTTTGCACACTTTTTTTAGAACAAGGGGCATAGCACATAGAGCTGGGACCTGGGACATCATGAGAGGAAAGCTTATAAATGGAAGTGTAGACCAGGCTTAGGAAATGTCAGGGATACTGTCAGGAGGTGAAGTAGACTTAGTGAGCATCAAAGTTTGGATTAAGACAAATCACTGCATTAAATCACACTTCTTTCTCTGCTTTTTCCATCTCTACAGGAGGGAAATCAGGTGGCAGTAAACATGGAGGACAGCCTTTAAGGAGAAAAGCAATTATAACAGGGCAACAGCCTAAGGGTTGTGGGTGCCAGGGTGCCCTAGATGCAACTCTGCAACTGAGCTAGGAGCAGACACACTCAGAGAGGAAGGGAGAAGAGGAGACAGTGCCTGTTGCATTTTTTGAACATCTCTGCAATACAATTCTAGAAATGTTGCAAAAAGTAATTGAATTGTTATCACTTCTGTCTGCTACTTTGTGCTGTTGCACCGGTGGTAGTGCTGGCTATCTGCAGATTGAGGGTCATGTCTGTATCTGAGTGGCTGAACCTCTTTCACCTCCCTGCTACTGCTTCTGGCATTGTTGCTTCCCCTCTCACCTCGCTCCAAATTATCTAAGGATAAATCAAAGGGGAAAGAACATTGAAGGAAGAAGCTCTGGTTTGGGCTTGACATAATCAGAAATCGGGGAAGGGGATCATGATCCTGTGTTTGGATCAGCATCTCTAAAGATGCTATGCCCCCAAAGAGGTGGTATGGTAAGATGGCCCAGGAGAAAGTAGATACACAATGGAAGGTAAAGAAAGCAAGAAGGTGAATGAAGAAGGCAGTAGTAAGAATGGGACAGAGCTCTGGGAGAGGAGTTGACGGGCTTCAGAAGGAAAATGCCAAGTTATCTGGTAATTCTTGGTCATTGGAAGAAGAAAGGGCAGAGGAATAGGAGAGATACCCATACATCTCTTAGGGAGGGTGGGATGAAATATGAGACAAATTCAAAGATATAACCAATTAATTTTTATTGTCTTTTTCAAAACTGAAGTCTACTTATTTAAAATATATTATGAAAAACCTGCTTCAGAAATATGGTATATATGATATATTTACAATTACTAGAAATCTAAGAAAGTTTTTTTTTAACTTGGGAGAAAGGTATGAAGACTTTTATTCTTTAAACAGTTTTTAAAAATTAATTTTAGAGGGGAAATTCTCTGGAGAAAATGTTTTTACTTCTGATTTTTTCTGAGGTATTGCATCTCTGTTCCAAACTAGCCTTCAGCAGTTGACTAAACCCACAAGATTGTCCAAATTGGAATATGTTTTTAGTTTTGTTATGTTGACCTGCATTATTGCTGTCTGATAAAATAAAAGCCTGAGATGTTCACTTGAATATGATAATCCTAGGAAACCAACCAAGATGCCCAAGGGAGTTTTGCTATAAGAGGTAGCAAGACTGGGCCAGGGATTTAGCTCAGTGGTTCTGCTGCCTGCCTCAAAAGCGCAAGGACCTGAGTTTGATACCAATACCAAAAAAAAAAAAAAAAAAGAGGTAGCAAGACCAAGTGAGTTAGCACTCCCTAAGGTAGGGTACTAGTTCCTAGGTCTTGTGTCCTGATTTTTTAAAGTTGTTTTTTTTTCATTTTTATTAGCACGTTTGCAGTGTATAATGATTACATTCATCGTGGGGAGCTGGTACCTGATTTGTTGCTGATGTGTCCTTATCTGTTTTCACCGTGCTTCTGTTTCTCTTTCACAAAATGAGATAAATTAACCTTGTTCTATATTTAAGTGTTAACCCATGTTTGCTTTCCAACAGGAAGTTTTTAGACCCAGCTTATAAAAGACTCCTGAGCAACCCCAAAGAAAGCATACACAAGATTTGCAACTGCTCTTTCTTACCTCGTCATCGTTGGTAACTATTCCTTTCTCAAGTTTAAGTGGGCTGTTTTCTGAGGTTCTGCCATTTTGAAACCTGAAAAAGAGGCAGAACATCTGCTGCATCTGCTAACTTGGCGTCTTGGCTCTTCTATATGTCTCAATCTCCCTCCACTAAATTTAGGGGCCTAATTTGGATTAATCACAAATGGAATGTGTAGTAAAGAATAGGACTGCAGAGTAAACGGCTAAACAAATAGGACCTCTTGGAGATATGCTGACATTCAATGAGTTAGTTTCTTCAAAAATAAAAGTTTTGGGTCAAAGAAGTACTCTAAACGAGGCTCGCCTATAATCCCAGCACTCTGGGAAGGTGTCTCAGGAAAGAAAAAAGGAAGATCATAGCTTTGAGCCCAAACTGGGCAATTAGTGATAATTTGTGTCAAAAAAAAGAGGGGCTGGGGATGTAGTTCAGTGTGCAGGCCCTGGGTTTGATCTCCAGCACTGAAAAAAAAATGCCCTAGTAGACTGCCTAGAGAAATTCTTTTGGACAGTCAGACCCTTACAACATCCTTAAAGACCACCTACTAATTTGAATGCATACTTCTCTCTTCCTCCACATGGAAATGGCCTTTGTCAGTGACTGGTTAACAATTAGCCAGTGAATCTATGAGAAGGAATATAGGTTGTGACACTTCACAATTCAATATCCATTACTTATGAAATGAGGACTATCTCATTTTCCTAACCATATCTAAGATTGCTCTTCCTAGAATTAAGGTGGTAAAAGTGATCATCAATGGCAAATATTTTCATATTCTGCTCTTTCCCTTACTTTCGCATCTCTCACCTGACACTGGTTCCCTTTGAGGAAAAAGGAAAGAGGTAGAAGTCACAATATTTAATAAATACTGGGAATTCTCTGGTTCTTTTTAAACTTACTTACAGCCAGAACATAGAAAAAAAATGTTCATCAGTAAGACTAGGTTAATAATTAAAATAAATGATCCTCTTCCTCCTTGGAGATAGTTCCATTTTGGGGTTCAACTAGCTCAAATTTAGAAGAATTCTGCAAGTACCTCAATTAGACTTCTCTCATTTAAAAATGAGAATAGCTGAACAAGGACCAAAATAATAAAAATAGAAATAGTCAAGCTAGGTAGTTGGTAGCTCAACTGGCTATAGCATGATATAAATAATTCTGTTATACCAAATGGAGTCAGGTTGGGTATCACAATTCCAAATCCAAGATCAAATTCCATCCAGGGATGATTTTTTTTTTTTTTTTTTGGTACCGGGGAGCGAACTTGGTTCCTTGCGCTTGCACAGCAGGTGGCGAAACCACTGAGCTAAATCCCCGGCCCAAGGGATGATTGACTTTCATCTATTGCTGTTCCTTGCTGGCCATCAGATAACCATTAATTCAACCAAGAAATTGTTTATTCATTTGCTTGTACTGTAAGGCCTTCCCACTGAGTAAGCTATACCCCCAGCCTTTATTTATTTATTAAATTTTGAGATGTGGTTTCACTAAGTCATTACATTTTCCAGGCTAGGCTCAAACTCATGATCCTCCTGCCTCAGCCTCCTGGATTACTGGGATTACAGGTATGCACTACCATGCCAGCCCAGGAAATGGGTCTTAAAAATGGCCCCAAGGGGAACAGGAGACTCACTGTGGATAAACCAAAATAAATTTATCCCAATTAACATCTTCAAGTTTGTACTTGTTTGATTGTCCTATGGCTGTAAATTATCTAATAATTAAAAATATAACACAATCTTTATAGCGGCACTTTTAAAAATGATTCTCTGCTATCTAAAAGGCAGCACAGATTCCAGATACTCTTCTTTGAGGCCAATTTAAAGCCTAGAACTACACAAAAAGTACTTCTTTAGCCAGCCCAACAGTGTTCACTTTGAACAATCCTTTCATCAAAGTTACCCTGCTTGATGCATGAAATAGCAAGGGTTTTTTTGTTTGTTTTTGTTTTTTAGCAAGTTTTTTTTTTTAAATCTGGAATCAGTCAATTAAAATATCTTTAATGGGGACCTACTCTGTGATTAGCACTGTTCAGAATGCTTTGGATTACAAAGCAAGTCAGTAGTCAGGCGTGGTGGCACATGCCTGTAATCCCAGCACTTGGGAGACTGAGACAGGAGAATCATAAGTTCAAGGCCAGCCTGGACTACATAGTGAGTTCAAGGCAGCCTGGGATACATAGGGAGACCTTGTATCAAAAAAAAACCACCAAGTATAAAGTGGTATTTATAATTTAGTTGAGTAAACAGAACAACATACTTGGCGTATTTCTTTGGTCCCATTGTTGTTCACTGCTAATTAGGGAAACCCAAACTCAGTGTCTCTAAATAGTCCACATTCTGCAGGGATTCAACTCAATCCATTCTTTCGTTAGCACACCCTGTATGCCCCTCCTGGTTCTTGATCCTGTGTGGGAAACAAGGAAAGACTGATAGATGAAATGTAGGTGTAGAAAATACATAAAACATACCAGCTACTCAGGAGGCTAAGGCCAGAGGATCACAAGTTTGAGCCATCTTGGGCAATTTAGCAAGACCCTGTCTCTAAAATAAATAAGTGAATAGATACATAGATAAATAAATTTAGCAAAGTGGGTCTGGGGAGCCTAGTAGTAGGAGCACTTACCTAGCATACACAAGGCTCTGGGTTCAGTCCTCATTACTGCCAAAAAGAAAGAAAAGAGAAAAGAAAATGCACAAAATATGATGGTCCTTATCCACAAGAAATAAAGGCTACTTGGTCAGTGGGGTGGGGGTGGGGAGAGGAGGTGATTATAAAATGTGAAGCAATAATGACAGCCACATTTTTATATAGTAGGTAAGTCAGTTCATCTCAATTTCCTCATCTGTAAGTGAAGGGCATTTACCAAATGATTGAAAGGAGACATTCTAATTCCATGATAGTAGTAAGATTTACCTGTGAGAAGATCTGAAATAAAATTAATTCACATTTATCAGTAGCAGAATAAAGTTGGAGGAACTGCCTTCTTTTAAATTGCCTTTCAACAAACCACACTGGAGAAGCTGGAAAAATGTGTGTGTGTGTGTTTGTGTGTGTGTGTGTGTGTGTGTGTGTGTGTGTGTACTGGGACAGGGCACTGGGGATTGCTATACTTTTTGACATAGACAATTAGATGTGGTAGATACAGTCAACAATGTAGAATTCACCATTTAGAGAAGGGAGAGGTCAGTGAGGCTTGGGAAGAGTTTACCTAAAGGATGTAGAGTTTGAGCCAGGTCTTGCAGGATTGTGTGTGAAGAAGCCTAACTGAAAGGCTAATTGTTGCTGTTTTAAGTACTGAGAAATAAAGACAGGTAGAGAGGTTAGGATTCCAAAGATTAAGTAAAACTTTAATAAGACCTAGTAGTCCAAATTCCTATAAAGATGGAAGATCTAGAAAGACAGTTAATGTTTGTGTTGATAGGTAATTTTTTAGGATTTGGGTCTAGTTTTATTGTCCAGACCCTAGACCCTAAAGATATTTGTCTAGAGATTATGATTAGATTGAACCAAACCCTAAAAGTTACCTTCCAGGGGAATAGACTAATAAGCTGTTAATCTTTTTCTCACCTATAGCTTTTCTGGAATTGTAAGTCCACTTTTAAGTGTATACTGAAGTAAAAGTAAGAAGGAGCTATCAAATTGGAAGTTACCAGGCTTGTGTTGCTCGTGTGTACCGCAGGCTGTGGGAAAAATCACACAAACACAAAATTACATTTAAAATAAAAACAGAAAGATCTAGCTGAGAGTAGGGGGCACATAGCTAGCTATATGCTCAGCTACTTGAGAAGCCAAGGCAGGAGGATCACTTGAACCCAGGAGTTTGAGGCTAGCCTGGGGAACACAGAAAGACCCTATATGCAAGAAGAAGAAAAAGAAGGAGAAGGAGAAGGAAGAAAAAGGGGGAGAGGGAGTGGAAGGGGAAGAAAAGGAGCAAGAAAGGAAGAACAAAAAAGAGGAAGAGGAGGAAGGAGGAGGAGGAAGGAAGAGGAAGAAGGGGGAAGAGGATCAGGGAAGAAAGACTGAAGAAGAGAGAAGAGGAAGAAGAGGGGGGGAAGAAGAGGAAAAAGAGGGGGAGGAGGAAGAATGAAGAAAAAGAAGAGGAGCAAGGAAGGAAGAATGAAGAAGAGGAGGAGGAAGAAGGCAGATAAAGAAGAAGAAAAAGAAAGAAAGAAAAAAAAGAGAAAATAATCTGGGGTACAGTACCTTTAAGGACATCAGGAAATCTCAGGGAAGAAAAGGAAATTCCTTGATATGGAAACTTTCCATTTTGAAAATATCTTAATTACTCTCTTCTGGATTCTGGAGGAGACACAAGGAATTTGTGATGAACAGGCAATCTAGAACGCTGAGGTGTTCCATATTGAAACAAAGAGAATGAAAAGAAAAAAGACATACTTAAAATCTACTCTTTTGTGCTCAGATTTTTTAACCTATGACTTCTGTACACACGCACGCATACACAGATGCATACTGATCTTTTCAACATCTCTCAGTCAGTCTCTACTTCAGTCAGTATTTTCATACCATTCCTCACAAGTAAGGTACATACATAGTGAACATTTCTCTCTTAGTCCCCATGCTTAAAACACTGCATAATAACTATTTGTATCTTCTTTTTTGTGTGTTTTTCTACTCAGGTCTTTCTTCTAAACACAAAGCTTTCTAGATCAATACCACACTCAAGACTACAAGCATTATTTTTCATGAATGTAATTATATGGTATCGTGTATTTTTATTTATACTTTTCTTATAGGCAGGTTTTATCTGCTTCCTAAGTGGTCAGCTCCTTAAAAATGGAAATGTGAATTTTATACATATTTGTACCCCCATTAAGTTTTGTATGTTAACATTCAAAATCAGTATTCATTTATTTTAGCATATTTACTGCACATTCGTCGTGTGTTAGACACCATCGTCGGTGATGGGAACCAAATATAGCTTAAATGTATTCTTGACCTTAACCGGAGGTGTCAAGGTAAAATTTTTTTTGGGGGGGTACAGGGGATCGAACTCCGGTCCTTGAGCTTGCACAGCAGGCGGTGAAACCACTGAGCTAAATCCCTGACCCAAGGTAAAATTTTTAAAAACCCATTAAAATGGGCAAATAATGGCCACATTTGTTCTGTAGGAGTATTTTTACTGATGAATTATTTATTGTAATTTTATGATTTTTGTTATATTATACAATGTGTACTTAACAGGAAAATAAAACATGAATAAAATAAAATATTGATATTTTAATATGTAATGAGTGTTTAGAATAAACATCATTTTCAACATTAACTGTTTACTTGCTTATGAAATCTAAAAATAACAATAGAAATACATTCCTATGTGAACTACAATGAAAATACAAATAAAATTCTACCACAGAAATAATCTTTACTTCAATTTTCACACCTAAGACACTCTTCACACATTAAAACAGTATGTTTCATACACAAATATTGCATACACTGATATCACGTATTTTTTAATCTTCCTGTCTTTTTTGGTAGGACATACTTGACATCTTGCTGGTCTTCCTGATTTGTTTTAGGAGGTTCTTGTGATGTTTCACCTATCCACAGGTGAAAAAATTCAGTCTGCTCCAGAATTCTTTTGTGGCGTTCTTTGGCTAGATACATATTGTTCTTCTTCTGTTGTAATCAATCATTTAACAATTCTAGTCCCAATACTTTAAGAAAATTTATCTGTGATATTTTGTGCTTCTTATTTTCTTTGTAAACTGTGAAATTATTTATGCCTGACATGTTTCGGATCAAGAAAACACAACCATTGTCCAATGCTTCGGGCTTTGAGTGACATCATAGTTGCTGCATGACTTGTCAGCAACATCTACTCCACCTTTCATTTTGTTGTAAAATGTGACTATTTTGTGGTTTTATTTGTGTTGATTCACTATCAATCTTTTTTTTGGGGGGTGTGGTTTTGAGACAGGGCATTGCTATACAGTTCACACTAGCCTGGAATTCACTATATAGCATGGGCTAACCTTGAACTCACAGGATCCTCCTGCCTCAGCCTCCCAAGTGCTGGGATTACAGGTGTGCGCCACCACACACAGCTTCACTATTAACCTTCACTATTAATCTTCTATTAATCTTCACCATTAATCTTCACTGTTAATCAAGACCTCATCTTGCTCTTTCTCACTGTCACAAACGTTTTTTGGCTTACATGATCCAAGTCATCCTTGGTAGCTGAGTCACTTTGGTGAGCCACTTTTAACCTCCTCCTAGAGGTGTAAAAGCAGATTTTCATGCAACATTGTACTGAATTGAGTTAATTCTACCAGAAAAATCAAAAGAAAACATTTAATAAAACAAATTATAAATACACAAAAATGTAACACAGTGAGTGCATAAAGTGGGTAAAAATTCAACTGTTTATACTTTATTTTTTAAAATTAATTTTATCAGTACATTTTAGGTATACAACATAATGACATTCATCATTGGAAATTTGTACCTTTACATAATCTCTCTTGGTTCTTT
>NW_004624783.1:5593728-5633617 GCF_000247695.1 Heterocephalus glaber | reverse complement strand
TAATAGATAATGTGAAATAGGAAGAAAAGGGGCAAAGGGGAAGGGTAAGTGGGGGGGTAGAGGAAAGGAAAGAAGAGAATGGAATTAATATGAGAAAATGAAAAAAAGGAAACAAAGTCTTTGTAAATAGGGAGGGATGGAGGGGTTGAAGGGAGGGCGGGAGAAGGGGGAAAACATATGAACCAAGAGAGACTATGTAAAGCTGCAAATTTCCAATGATGAATGTCATTATATTGTATACCTAAAATGTACCAATATAAGGATATACAGTTTAAAAAATAGTTATGCAGGATAATACATAATTGTACCAAACTTTATATAGCATGTATTCCATACATTAAATTTTCATACCCGACCATATACTGAGTGTTATTACTGGAAAAGCTCTAAAAACATCAGTGTTGACTTAGGGTGATGGGGACGTGAGGTAGGGAGAGGGCTGGTGAGGAACTCTCTTCCGTCTCACTTTCTCTCTTGGCTTTTTCTGAAGAGGATTCATTGTTGCTGGGCTTCCTTTTCTTCTTTGAGGAGATTTCTAGACATTAAAAGTTCACATAAATAGGTTTGACTTACTCTTCTTTTCAGACTGTGGTCCTCTATTCTCTCTGTTCTCCTTTCCTGTAAGGCCAATCCAGAAATTTGGTCTTGAAGTTAGATGTCAGGAAGAGCCCCTTAGGCTCTTTTTCTTGTGAGGAGCCTCCTGTGCCACTTATTTAGCCATATTCCCTCAGCTCCATGCCTTTCATTCTAAACTCCCCTCCTCTCTGAGATGCAAACTACGTTTTCCACATTCTCTTGTCCAATTACTTCCTTTTAGGCTCTGCTAAAAGGAGGGACTACTGGAAAATTAGAGTGTAGACAGAAGAAAAATTTCTTCCTGTTTTCCAGTTTTTGTCAACATTTCTCTGACCAAAGCAGTTGGATCATCTGCAATTCTCTCAGTATTTTGAGTATTGATAAATGGCCTTTCCTGCCAACTTGCTTTTGATCATTCTGTTCAGCAAGGGCTGTAGGCCAGGACTTTAAGCTCCCAAAGCCTCCAACTCATATTAATTAATTAATTCGTTCATTCATTCATTCATTCAACAAGTATTTACTGAACACCTTCCATACACCAGTCTCTGGTAGGTTTCAAGGATATAGCAATAAACAAATGAGAAGATGCAGGGGATTTAGCTCAGTGGTTCTGCCGCCTGCCTCACAAGCGCAAGGACCCGAGTTTGATCCCTGGTACTAAAAAAACCCCAAGACTAAATTAAAGAAAAGAATCTCCATTCTGATTGAGGCTATGTGCAATTGTAGTCTACACCTGCTTTTGGTTGTCTAATAGGCATCTTAGACCGGACAGGTTCAAGATAATTCTTTTGGGGGGGGTACCAGGGATCAAACTCAGGACCTTGTGCTTGATCCCTAGCCCCTCAAAATAATTCTTGATTCTCCCTCCCCTTCAAACCTATTTCTCTTTTAGTCTTAGCCATCTTGCTAAATGGCATTGTCATTCACTCTGTTATCTAGGCAAAAATACTTTTGGAGTTATTTTTTTATTTCTCTCATTTCCTCACACCACATAGCCAATCTATCCATTTTCAGTCCTGTTGATTCTATCTTCAAACATATTCTAAATTCAAAATCAGGGTGCTTTTCAGCCACTCTGGTCCAATCCAAAGCTTCATTTCACTTTGGTCTGCTTACACATAGTTGTAGCTTTCCTTGGCTTGAATCTCTTTAGTGGGAGGGATGGAACCCAGAGACTTCCCACTGAGCTACACTCCTATCCCTTTTTATTTTATTTTTTTTAATTTTGAGACAGGGTCTCACTAATTTATTAAATTAACCAGGCTGGACTGGAATTTGCAATCCTGTTGCCTAAGCCTCCTAGAGTGCTGGGATTACAGGCATGTGCAGCCATCTATCCAGCTATAGATCATTTTTATTGTAAAAGAATCATAAAATTTTCTTACTCAGAATCTGCTAATATTTTTCTATTGTTTTGGGAATAAAATTCAAACTGCTGCCATATCTTGTAAGAACCTGTGCAATTCTCCCTGGCCTCCCTAGATTCATCTTCTGCTAGACTTCTATCATGTCAGCTGCTCTTGCCAACTTGGGCTTCTTGCTAGTCTTTGAACATGCCAAAGTCATTTCCTTTCAGAGCTTTCTTTAATTGTATTCTCAAGAACTTCATATGGCTTACTCTCTTCATTCATTTTCTGTTCAAGTATTCCTTTATAAGAAACACCTTCTAAATGGATACTCTCTCTCAATCATCTTCTATTTTTTATTATGCTTTATTATTCTTCAAAGCCCTTAGATTTATTCCTTATATAGTTGTTCATTTCTTATCAATTTTCTTCACAAGACTGTGATATCTAATATGCCAAAGTCTTTGGTTCACACTAATCCCCAGTGTGTATGGTAGTAGTATTTTGGGATTGAATGAATGATTGAAAACTCAACTATTGGTTTTGACTTATTAGTGCAAGGAATTTGTAGTATGTGATACTCATTCTAAATTTTTAAAAATCTGATTTTGAAAGAAGAAATACTAGATTCAAGGAAAAATCAGGTGGGACCAATATTAAGGGATTTTATGACATATCTACAGCCTGTCCAAAGCCTTTTCCTACTTATCCACCCACTGCTCCATGCTCTTATTTAGTCCTAGTTTGTCTACTAGTCATAATTTAATTTCATTTATGGATATCATAGCAATATAGCAATGGTTAGATGCAGATAAAGAGGTGTCTACTTACAAGAAGAATAAGACAAGGCCATCCCAAAGTCTAAAAAATCTACAGAAAGCCAGCATCCATTATGTCTTTAGTTATGGAGTCAGTCTGGTGTAGAAATAGTGGGAGGACCTTGATCAGCAGGCAGGGCCAATCTACTGGGTGTTTCAAATAAACAGAGAACTATGACTTGAGGATGTTAGCCTTAGAAAAGACAGAAAATAAATGGGATATATCAATAGATGAGTAAAGAGAGATTGATATCTATTAGTCTTAGTTATGTAAGAGTCATATTAAAAAAAGGGTGTCCCTCTAATTTTACATATGGGTTTGACTGCTTTTATGTTTGAAGATTAGGCTAAGAATGGTTTGGGGAAATGTTTGAAATGATAGTGGGTTCTAGGGAGTTTTAATGGAGGAGGAAAGAAACGACACCAGGAAACAATTTGGAATTATACCCCAAGAGGGAGCTAGATCCAGGAAACTATTGAAAGTCGCCCTCTGATGGTGACAGGTAGAAACTCCTTAATAAAGAGCAACTGGGGACTTTCCTTTGATGATAGACAACTACCCAAGATGGTTACAGAAAATTTAGACAGGCTTGAGAGGAAAAGAGCCCCAAATTAACCTGAGGATTTGTCAGGTATTCTTCTGAGGGGGTATGACATGGTTTTTACAGGTGGAGAAGCCCTGAGGGTATCGTGAGAGGACAGCACAGGATTCTAAGGAAAGGAGATCTGACACAAAGGGCCTGACAATGACCACAGAATGGGTCTAGTGCACCATGAGCAAACAGACCAATTCTTCCTCATCTCCACCTGAAGTGAACATTGTAAATATTACATGCTGAAATTTTAAAGGTAATAACTACAGGAATGTATGAATATTTCCCAAGGAATATTTTGCTTTTTAATCCAGTGAATATTTTCTTGCTTTTAAATGCTCATTTTTTAGAAGTTGATCTCTCAGTCCAGGGTTTTTTATGTATTGCCTAAGAAAAATTGGTATCCATGGCCCTTAAACTCAATACAACTTTAAAAATATGTATTTTAAAGACATGTAAATAATAATTTGGTTCACATTCCAAGTACAATTACCATAATGTGCAGATCATATGTAGCCATTTTATAAAGCACAATTATTGACAAAAGGATATGAATTTCAGATGTTACTGATGCTGAGAAGCCAAATTAGTGCATCAAATAAACTTTTTATTTTTTATTTATTTATTGAGACAGGGTCTCATTATGTAGTTAAGGATGGACTTGAACTCACTATGTGGCCCAGGTTGGCCTCGAACTTACAGTAATCATCCTGCCTCAGCCTCCCAAGTGCTGGGACTACAGGCACACCCAACCTAAACTTTTTATTAATAATTATATTATTTCTGATTTGAATACAATTTTAAAGTATTTTCTTTCTAATATAACTTGTTAATGATATTCAGATGTTTTAGAAGTTTCATGGGAGGATTTTTGTTGACACATAACCCATTATAATGTTTTCTATTTAAAATGATAGAAAATACATGTAGCATTTTTATACATAATATCTAGCTTTCAGGAAAGGATTATTAATATAAGTGGGAGATGCCCTACTTAATTTTCAAGAAAATAGAAGAAATAAATAAAAATGATGCAATATACAAGCTGTGATCAAAAGTACAGTAAATGTTTAAATTTTATTATGGTAAGAGATATATTACTATTAATTCCCCTCAAAATACTTCCCCTGAATTCAGACATATTTATCCCATTGTTCTTGCAACTTTTTAAAGCAGTTCTGGAAATCCTCTTTCATGAGTATGTTTATAAGATGTGATAAAAAATATGGTGAATGCTACATAATGCTGCTGAGTGCCATCTAATGGAAAGGCAGGTTTGTAAAAACAATTACCAAAAAAATTTACAGTGTGTCCTCATTTACCTTATTCCCTGGATCTGGCATTATGCAACTTCTGGCTCTACCCAAAAGTTAAAATGACCATGAAAGGAAAATGTTTTGAGTTGATTCAGAACATCAAGGCAGCTATGACAGTGCAACTAAAGACAGTTGTGAAAGAGGACTTCCAGAACTCCTTCAGAACATAGCAACAATGATGAGATAAGTATATTTGAAGAAAAGGGAAGTATCTTGAGGGGATTAATGGCAATATGTCTTTTACTGTAATATATTTTTTAAAAATTTAAACATTCGATGTATTTTTCAATCACATCTCATATGTGAAGAAAGCAAGAATCTGAATTAAAGTGAAAAAACATAGTGAATTGAAACCAGGAAATAAGATAGTCAAAATAAATTCAGCTAAATTAATAATCACAAAAATCAAATGAATTAAACTGATCTAGAAGAAAGATATCCTCAGGTATTTTTTTTAAAAAACAGCCATTTACTCTTTGCCAGGAGACACCTAAAATATAATAAAACAGAATGCCTAAAAAAGGAATGTAGCCCAAGACAAAGTGTCATTCTCTTTTGTCTCTTTTCAATCTCCTCTATCTCTATCTACTCTACATCCTGCATCATATCTGTATGATGTTGTTCCAGTATCTCTCCTCAACAAAAAGGCCAAACAAGCCAGGTGTGGTGGCACATGCCTGTAATTCCAGTTCCTTGGGAGGCTGAAGCAGGAGAATAACAAATTTGAGGTTACCCTGTGCAACTTAGTGAGACTCTGTCTCAAAATAAAAAAGAAAAGGCCCAGAACCTCCAGGTTTGATCTGCAGTACCTTCCAACACACAAAATGAGCCAAAAATAGCAAATTGGTGATGTTCAGTGAATCTAGGCAATATTGGGTTATCTTGTCTAGAAAAAAACCTCCAGAAACTACTTTTATCTAGCAGAGACAACAATCCACCTTTCCCATCTTGCAGCAAGTGTGTCAGCCATCTACCTATCATTTTTCTATACTTTCTATTATGGTAGTGCAACTAAATTCTGCAAATTTCATTTTCCAGATTCTTCTGCCAGCTAGCTTTTGCCAAATGGAACTTGGAGAGTGGAGGAGGGAAGAAGGACTCTCTTCCAATTTCCAGTTTGAGTCTCCAAGCTCTCCAGCTATAGCACCCAACTATGATTCCAGCCTCCAGCTTCTTTGAGCACTCCTAGTAATAATTTCCCAGTGTTGTATCAAGACATTAGCTGCAGTCAAACATACCCATTTGTTTTTATCAATTTGGCCACAGCCCCTTTAAGAGTCTGGCTTCCACCCTCTCAGCAGTCTAAGCTCTAGCTAATAGTGAAGTCTCTTTTCTAGGTTCTGGTAACATCACTTCATTGCTTTGCTCCTTCACCTCTGGAATGATAGCTGCTTCTAAAAATATTGATCTCTGCATTTGCTTGAACTCTTTGTAGCTTACACAGTATTCTAATACCTGTGTGAACAATTCCCTCTATGAAATACCCTTCATTTGAAATATCTAAAGTGGTTTCAACATTATCAATTTGTGTTCTATCTCTATGGATAGATATATTTATTCTGGATATTTTGTATTAATGAAATCATACATTATGTGTTCTTGTGTGTCTGGTTGCTTTCACTTTAATAGGTTCATCCATATTATAGCATGTATCTGTACTTCATTATGGCTGAACACTATTCCTGTATGGATATACCATAATTTACTTATCCATTCTTTCATTAATAGACATTTAAAATGTTATTATACTATCAATTTGTATAAGTTCTTTTACTACCAAATTGTATCATTTAAAAATATAAATTCTATTTATTTAGATATTCTTTATGTCCTTTATTGGAGTTTTAAAGTTTTCTTCATAGAAATCTTTACATTTGGGATTAAATTTATTCCTAGATATTTCATAATTTTGTTGCTAATATGAATAGTGCTTTTTATTACATTTTCTACTTGGTTGTTACTGGCTTAAGTGAGTTCTTAATAGTTTATTGATTTTGGGGGGTTTTTCTACTTCATTGTTCACGTAATTTACATATAAAAGACAGTTATATCTCTTTCCCCCGATCTCTTCAGCCACTTATACCATTTTTCTTTTTATTACAAAGTTAGCTAGGACCTTGAGTATGAACAACAGTGGAGATCAGGGCATCTTTATCTTTCTCCAAATCTAAAATTTCTATACTAATATAATATTTGCATTTGTTTTTGACATATCAACTTTATCAAATTGAAGAATTTCTTTCTAATTTTGTTTTCTGAAAAAATTGTCATCCGTAAGTGTTGAAACATATCAAATACTACTATTGTAAGTTCTTTTTCTGCATTTTCCTAATGGAAAAATGTCTGTACATATGGGAAATTTTTTTGGTTTTGGTACCAGGGATCGAACTCGGGTCCTTAGCTTGCAGGGCAGGTGGTAGAACCACTGAGCTAAATCCCCAGCCCTGAATGGGAAATTTTGATTGATTATATATAAAATCATATCTCAACTTCTAAGATAAAATTCAGTTAATCAATTTTTAAGTATTATTTTTAAATTCTCTATTAGATTCAAATAACTATTTTAAATTTTATTTAAATTTATACTTATAAATGAAATGGTCCTATATGTCCTTGTATTATACTCTTTTTTTACAAATACTCTCATAAAATTAAGCAGCTTTTTTCCTGATTTGTATTTGTTGGACCAAATTTTATACACAAGCTAGAAATGAATTGTTGTCTGAAATTTTGGTAGAAATTATCCATGAAAAAACATATGGATCTGAGGGTTTAGGGAGAAGAAGAGAAATCTCTGTCATACAAGTGTTTAATATTCATTTATCTACTTTTATGTCTCTATTTCTCCTGGTGCTAATACTAAAATTTTATATATCTGTAGGAATTAATAAGTAGATAGAGCATTTATAATACTTTAAAATTTTTCTACTTATTTTTATTCCTTTTTCTGAATTTTTTACATCTTTTTATTAATTTTGCAACAGATTTATCAAATTAAAACTTTAAGCACTCTAACTTAGTGATTTCTGTTCCTCTCTTCACTGTTTTCTCCCCTTTTATCTTTTGGGTTTACTTTATTATGCTTCTGTCTACTTCTTGAATTCTATGCGTAGCTCATGTATTTTTTTCTCCTGCTAGCCACTTTCATGAGTAATCACTATCCCTATTAACACCATAGATTAATTTTTTTCTGGTTTTGGATTTTATGTATATTTTGTTATGTTTAACTTCATGAAACTCATTCATAGTTTGTATAGGGTTTTATATCTTCCATTCATATCACTTTACAGTATTTTATGGTTAGACTGTAGCAGAATTTATCCATTCTACCATTGATAGTCTTTTAGGTAGTTTCCAGTTGAAACACTTACACTATGTAGTAGTTATGAGCATTCTAATTGAAGTTTATTGATAAACATATGTACTCATATATACTGAGTATATATCAAAGAGTGGAAACTTTGTTATGTATGTATTTGGTTTCAGTGGATAGTGCCAAACAATTTTCCATAGTGGTTGTATCATTTACACTAGCACAGATGAGAACTCTAGTTGCTCCACATCTTCACAGACACTTGGTGTTTTCTTTTTTTCTTTTTTTTAATGTTGGCTACCCTAGTAAGTTTGTAGTGGCACGTAGTTATATGTTTATTGACTTTTTTGATGGTTAATGAAGTTGAAACTTTTGTTTGTTTATTAGCTACTCAGATAATATTCTGTGTATTTATAAGTGACTTTTTAATTTCCTAATACATGTATTTATAACTAAAGTTGTGCCCCACCAATTTTTACAATACTGTCAAGCCTGCCTTTATCCACATCTGCTATTTAGGAGAAATGCCCTATGAACATTTGACTGAGAAGAAAAAATAGGACTTTTGTTTATAAATGTCTCTTCACAATGGCACTGCCTTTGGGGCATTGTGTAGTGGCCCTGGAGCCCCTTTCAGGGGTAACCAATAAGGAAAATGGAGTAGGGAAATAATTCAGTTGCTTAAGATTCAAACAGTACAACCCATTGTCTCACTACCTACTCTATATTGAAGGTGAGATGATATGATACAATTACATGACCAAATGAATAGTTTTTTTTACTTATGAACAAAGGCTTGAGGAGAGAATTCACACTAGTTTACAGGTAGAGCCTAATGGTTTTTGTTTTTTGGGTTTTTTTTGGTACCGGGGATTGAACTCAGGTCCTTGCTCTTGCGCAGCAGGTGGCGAAACCAGTGCGCTAAATCCCTGGCCCTTGAGCCTAATGGTTTGGTCACCCAGTTAGGGACTTGGAAGGAATAAGATTGGAGAATTGGTGACAATGAAATTTAAGAAAGAGGTTTTTAAATTTTCTTCTGTCTTTAAAAACCTTCTGATGGTCCCAATTCCCCCTCTAGCTACAGACCCATTTCTTTCCTTCCCTTTATAACATAATTCCTTGGGGCTTGTCTATACTTACTTTCTTTAATATTTTTATCCCCCCGTTCCAGCCATTTAAAGTAGCCTTACTAAAATTACTATTACACATATTATTTGCATTGCTTCTTCCAGTGGTAACTTTAGGTCCAAATCTTATTCAACTTTTCATCCACACTTGTCATAGCTAATTATCTCTTCTTGGTCTCCAGGACACCATACTATAAAACATATTTAAACTTTCCCTCTCTCCTAAAATCCAGATTCACGTAGTATCTTCACACTTCCACTTGGATGTCAAACATGTCCAAAACTGAACACTTATATCACCCCAGCTATGAATATGGAGCAAATTCAGACTTCTTGTGATCCTTCCCATCTCAGTAAGGAGCAATCGGAGTCAACTTCCTTTCTTTCTTTCTTTCACACCCACATCCGATCCTTCAGCAAATCTTGTCACCTTTACCATTCACCAGCCTCACATGGTCCAAACCATTATCACCCCTTAACTAGATTGTTGCAATACTCTCCCAACTGGTCTTCTTCCTTTACCTTTGTTGCTCCTTTCTTCTTCAGCTTATCTCAGCACTCCAGCCAAAATGGTACTATTGACACATGTCAGATCACACTGCTCCTCCACTAAAAATCCTCCACTGCTTTCCCAACTTACTCATAGCAACAGCCAGATTTCTGACAATGTCCCAAGTCTTACATGGTTTGACCTCCACCCTGCCTGCCCTGTCCCTTCACCTCTCTGATACTGTCGCTTCATACTGTCCATCTTGCTCAATTCACTTCACCCACCAGCCTTCTCTCCGTTCCTCAAATACACCAAGTACACTCACTCAGGGCTTTCCACTTGCTGTTGACATGGTTTGCTTTTCCCATATACTTGCAGTCTCACTTCCTTATATCCTTAAGGTCTTCTTGGGAACCCTTTCTGCTACTTTATTTTAAAATGTGATAGTCCTCTGTCAGTCAATATTTTCTATATCTTTCTCCTGCTTTTTTATAAGTATCTAATAGACTATGTATTTTAGGCACACATTTTATTTATTTTATGAGCTCCACGAAGTTAAGAGCTTTTGTTTCTTGATTGCTCTATCTCCAGCATGTGGAATAGTATTGGCACATAGTAGGTACACTTGATATACTTTTTGAAGAAATGTGTGCTGAGTACTGCCTGTGTGCTCCTCTCGATCAAGAGTGCATCACTAGTTTCCACCTCTCTGCCCATTTCCTGATCTTTACTCTGGAAGACTGACCTATTTGGTCTGCATCCTGTGTTCTCAAACTGTTGATTGTGCTTGGTAAATAGGGATCCTGACAGGAGACAAGCAGGGACAAAGAGGTGGAAGTCAACTTGTTTATTCTCCCGAGTCTCTCTGTATTGGTCCACCTATATAGCTCTTCCTTGGGTGGCCCTCTCTTCCTGTCTTTCTCCTGTGGGTCTTGGAAACTACTCTTTTCCCTCTGCTTTTGGGGTCTAGGCATGGTGAGAGCACTAGGATACTGTACTAGCTTTTGTGGTTTCCCTATGTGGCCTTTTATAAATAACCCGCTTTATTTCTTTGAAATATCTTAATTTGTGTGTATCATTTGTCTCTGCAGGGACCTCGAGAGAAAGAAAGAGAATGAATGAACTGTTCAGAATATATTCAGAGTATAAGAAAATTGGTGTCTCGTGTGATTGCTTGCTAAAAGGCTCCTGCTGCAGAGAAGCCTGAATTATCTGATGGATAAAATGAACTGTTCTGTTGATGTCTGTCAGCCTCTTTCCCAGTGCTGGGAACCTGTTTCATGGGCTCATAAACATAGTGAAACAGTGGCAAATACAGAGTTTATAAAGAGGATTTACTCACACAGATCTTGTTTCCTTTCCAAGTTATCACCCTAGGAGCAGCAATCACACCTGAGCCCTCACAGTCAGGCAAATGGAGGCAGAGAAGTTCATACACAGAATCCCTTCTATCATAAATGGGATTGCATTTTTTTCTATACATGTACAAACACTCCAGATGTGAATTTGTTTTCCTTGTCTGGACAGCATTTCCTATTTGCATCATGTCTGGATTTAGTGTTCAACTAGTAACATAATAGCTCATATATCCAATGTTGGTTTATTTTTTGCAGTGCTAGGGATCAAACCCAGGGCCATGTGCATGCTAAGCAAGCACACTACCACTGAGTTCAGCCCCCAATCCTCATATAACACGGTTTTAAACCAAGAAGCTCACTTGATCATAAAAGAAGTACAGAAAATGTTGATTGTGCCCATAGGATCTACTGGGGTTTTTTGTTTTGTTTTTTTACTGTGAACTGCATCATCCAGAAGTAGCCTGGTGGAAAGGGCTTCTGAAGACCCAGAGCTCTTTTGGTTTTTTTGTTTGTTTGTTTGTTTTTTGTACTAGAGATTGAACCTCAGGACTTTTTTATTTTGAGGCAAGGTCTCATTTAAGTCACTAAGTCACCCAGGCTGAGCTCAACCTTTTGATCCTGCTGCCTCAGCCTCCCAAAGTGTTGGGCTTTATATCACACTTAACATTTTTATTTTTTCATTCCTTTGGGCTTCACTTGTCTAAAGCTTTTAATAACAAAGGAAGTAATGCTGGTACCAGGAGATCTGCAATGGTCTCAGTGAACTGGAAGATGAGATACTTCCTAGGCACGGGTGTGCTCCACCTACACTTGGGAATACAGACTAAAAGGATAAAATATAGTCATCTTAGTAGGGAGAGGAGATAAATGTCTGAGTGTCTAATGTTATTGTCTTAGAGAAGAATCTGAACTATTGGTACAAAATGAAAACTTTGCCTCAGTGATTACTATTATCTGTTCCTTTGAAACTCCTTTTCCTATCAACTCAATAATTTTCAGTAACTTTCATCTATTAGAACAGTTATACAGCCTGGCTGTTCATTTCACAAATTAATTTTAAGGTCTTCCCCCTAAATTCTATATTCAACTTTGTTTCTAGTGGCTTAGAGTGGAGAGGGACAGTCTGGCTCTCCTCTGCCCTGTGCAAGTGCCCTTTTGATGATGTGGTGAGGAAGAGGGACAGCAAAGGTGAAGACCTTTTCCTGGGATTGCTCATGGAGAGAGGAAGGTCTTCTGCACGGATCACTGTCCATGGGCAAAATGCTGGTTCCCACAGGCCCAGAAGCAGATTCATTCTCAAGCCATTTTTCCCCTCAGCTACCTTCCTGCCGGGGTCTTCACATTCTGTTCCTCTTAGGTTTTGCATCTTTGCTTCACTGTGGCAGTTTTAGCAAGACTGTTGCCCTCAATCCCCATTCACTCTTTGCAGATAACTCTTGGTTGTAAATGCCATGGGAGGACTCACATGCTGTCCCTCCTGAAACTGGGAACTAGATGAGGGAGTGATCCTCACTTCTTCTCTTCTTTGTTAATCTCACCATTCCATCTTTCCTGCGTGTTTCCCTTTGATCTCAAAGTATCAGGGCAGATCCCTGGTAGTCCTTTGATTAGGGAGACATTCACCTGGTATGCTGCCTGCCAGCCTCCCTCACACAACATTGATAGGTATCTTTGTAAAACAATCACTCTGTCAGGAATTGCTTTGTTAAAGCGAGTTTTTCTCTTTTTGGTCAAGAAATAGTCTCCTATTTAAACCTCTAAGTCTCAGTTTATAAGGAACACAATGGAATTTTAAAAAACAAGCCCAGGTGGCTAAGTCTGGGCATATAGGGATGCCCTCCTCTTTTATAGGGTGGCTGGAGTCTCTCAGCTCCCTGTCCATGGACATGCAGCTCAATGTCATTCTGTAGCATTCTGGCCATGTTGCTAAGCCTTTCAGAGTCATGGACAACCTGATCATCTCAACTGTATACCCCTTGGGAGCAGGCTCAACTCTAGATAACAATCGAGGAAGACACTTGAGCATCTGGCACTCTTTTATGCCAAATCTCAAGGTGATATGCTATGCCCCCAAAAATTATTTAACCTAGTCCAAAATCAGCTCCTGACATGTAACAGAAGGCCTTAAATTCTGTTCTTTCCCTAGTGGATCCACTGTGGGGGAGATTCTTTATGCTCTGGCCAGAATGACTAATTTCAAACCTGTTCCCTCTGTCTTCTATTCCAAGCATTTACACTTGGACATCTGGAAGTGACTTCTCTGAAATGATCTACCACTCTCTAAATTAGATGAGATGTCATGCAACAATGCCTTTGAAATGGAGCATCCTTTGCCCTGCTACCTGTGATCCAGCCACCATCCTCCAGACATTCCCTCCCAGGGGACTTTCTGGACTCCCTCTCTGAGCCCTCTATAACTACCTAATATCTCTCAGGCTACCCCAGTTTAGAGAGTGTCATCTCCATAAACGGGAAAGTTGCTGGGCATTTGTCAAACAGGACTCTTCCCAATCTGTCTCATGATTCCAATAAGACTTCAGGGTATGTACAAAAATCTGTAGATGTTCACTTCTTATCTAAGTCATTTTTTTATCTGATGGAAATTTCTTAATAAGAGTTCTACTATCATTATTATTCTTTTATTTTTTAATTTTGAGGATTGTCCAGCCCATTACCTGTAAGATAGTGATGGCTTTAAGATTACTGGCACAATCTGCTTCTGTTAAAATTTCAAGATTGAGCAAACTGAAATGAGTCAGGAAAAAAGATAAGTCTGTAAATTACATTTGTGTATGTCTTGTCTGTATATACATACACACACATGAATATATAAAAAGGGAGGTGAATTAAGTAAATGTAGTAAAGGCTTAACATTTACAGAACTATTGTGAAAGAAATGTGAGAATTTTGTGTACCATTATTGTAATTTCTCTGTCGGTCTAAAATTATATCAAAATAAAAAGTTGAAAAATATATAAATACATATGAAGGTAAGAATTAGACATTCTGAAAAACATATCCCATAATATTAGCAATGGTTATTGCTAGCATATGGGATTACAAGATGGCTTTATTTGCTCCTTTTAGTTTATCCATGTTTCTAAATGTCCTATAATGGAGATGCACTGCTTTTGCTCTGTGATAAGGATGAAAGAACATTAAAATTGTGAACTGACAAAGGGTAATATTTTTCAAAATTGATCTTGTTGGCATGCTAACCAAATGACAGCTATTGCTATTCCTGGGAATGTAACTTAGACATTGAATTCAGAATATATGGTCTAGACTTCCTATTTTGTGTATAAGATGTTTTGTTCTGTGATAAAAACAAGAAAAAAATTTAAAAAGCATCGCTGATGTTCTTCCAGCCCTTAAAAATTATTGACATTTTGCTGGCTATATTCTGATATGACTATATCCATTCTTCACCTTTCTCTTCTCTTCTTCCACGGAAGTCTATCCTGGTCAAAATGTTCTCTTGTTCTCTGGCTTCCATTGAGTTTGGCCAATTGTGAACAAGGAACGAAAGACCCACAGAAAAGCTCTGGGAAATGTTTTCCTTGCTACCAGTTGGCACCATCCTTTCCTGGAAGAACCCTGCGCCTGCCAGGTGGTGCCCTCCACTCAGCTCTCACCTTCACATCTAGGCATGGTAATGGTCCCTCTAGTTACTGGCTCCAAGATACTGAACTACACCTCTACTCACACCAGTGAAGATGATGCCTTTACCGAACTCTTCTTTGCTGACCTAATTTGAGGGTACCATATGTTTCTCACTGGGACCCTAAATGACAGCGATGTCTGGTGTCATGTAGTTTTAAAGGAAAATTCTGCAACTGCACTTGAAAGCTTTCAGTAAGGGTCATTTCCCTACACTTATCCCTTTAATTCTCCCCTATGGCCAGTTAAAAAGCTAGGCCATCGACGACTTAGAGAGGAGGCTGTGCAAGTCTTTAGTCTGGTTCAGGTGTATTTGTTCCCATTGATATGGCCAATACTTTCCTTTAAATCTCTTTCCAATCCAACTATCAACAGCACATGTTTGGTATACTTAGCCAAGGTTTCTTGAATTCTCCTGGCCTGTACCACTTCACGGTTTGGCATGACCTTTATCTTGGTGTTGCCTTCCTCCCCAGAATTTTCTTGATGACGTCCTTCTCTGGAGCCCATTCAGAGATACTAGCCTCTATCCAGGCTGCAGAGTGTCAGTGTCCTTTTGACTTCTGAGCATTAAACTGCATGATGTCACATAAATTTATCCCTGAAGCTGACTTTTCCCAAGGAGACTCAGTGCCTTGTTCAATTACCAGCACCTTACTATGATTTACCTATCCTTGGGGCTCCCTTTAGATGGCAGCCTAAGAAACAGGAAAGTCTCAAGCCAGTACATAGGAGAGTGCTGTCATTCTGGCCTTGAAATCTCTCACTCTGCCTGGCCTCTGACCCCTGAAGCCTCCACATTAGATGACTCCCCATTCTACAGCTCTGGATGAACCTGTACTCTTTTTTAATCTCTTAATATGCATATTGGCATCACCAGCTCCTATTCCCAGTCTTGGAGAAAAGCAACTCTTAGCTCTTGTTGCGCTTGAGCATCTCTACGATGTTTACCTGCGTGCCTCAAGTTCTCATTCTTTCTTGGGTTTTCTGATATAGATACAAATCACCTTGGCCAAATCACAGAGGCTTCTGTGTGATTAAGTGGAAGTGGGATAGACAGAACAGGGTTGTCAGTTTGACCTTTCCTTGCCCACAGATGCTTGAGAGGAGGCTCCACTGGCCAGGGTCACTCCTGAATCAGCTATCTCTACTCCCTCTGAGACATGAAGGCTGTACCCAAAGTTCTTCTTGTCACAGGACCTTTCCTGGTAAAGGAAGGCTCTTACCTCTCAAGAAGGCTGAGGTTAAGGATTTGGTGGGGAGGCAAACCTTTCATGAGCCCATATACAACTACATCCCTGAGTTACTTGCCCAGGGTCTCAATCATAGGTGAACTGTGTATAAGTCTCTGAATCTTGGACCCTCTCTCAGGATAAAACACAATGCCTCTCATGGTTAATTTTGTGTCCACTTGATGGGACCAGGAGGTGCCCAGATATCAGTCAAGTGTTATTCTTGGTGCGTCTGTGAGGTTGTTTCTAGATGAGATTAACATGTGAATTGGTAGATTGAGGGAGGTGAATGGCTCTCCTTGATGTGGGTGGGCCTTATCCAACCAGATAAAGGACAAAATAGAACAAAAAAGACTGATTCTTTCCTGCGTAAAAGAGAATTCCTCCTTCCTGACTGCCTTCAAACTGAAACATCAGTGTTTTTCCCGCCTTCAGACTCTAGGTTTTAAGATTACAGACCTTAAGACTAGAACTATACCAATGGCTGTCTTGGGTCTTCAGTTTCCCAACTGTAGACCTTAGGATTTGTCAGCCTCTATGATGACACGAGCTACTTCCTTGTAATAAATCTTTCTGTACACACACACACACACACACACACACACACACACACACTATTAGTTCCTATGGGTTCCTGACTCTCTGGAGATCTCTGACTGATATCCTAATTATGCCTAAAGACTCTCTGGGTTCAATCCTGATTTCCCCTGTAAGACAGTGACTGCCCTCTTTACCATCAGTACCACATTTCAGTGCATTCCTTGATGTCTGTACCTCTTCTCTGGTAACCAGGATTTCATTTTCCTGCTACCTCTATTCAGCCAGACTACCCAGCGAACTTCCCACCTGATCTCTCCAGCACCCAGCACTGTCAGTGGGGAGCAAGTCTGCTACCTGACCCACTGGGTGCTCATCTTGCCTACACAGTGGGGACCCATCTAGCCACCCGGACATGCATATTACTACCACCAGCTCCTGACTGGCTTGGTTTCTGCTAGTGTTCCTCTGCACATCAATCCAGATCAAAAGGGAACACTGGACTCTATGCTTTTGGGACTCCTGTCACTGTGCTTGCTCAGATTCTGAAGCTAAGTACTCTCCAAACTTGTTAGTAAGAGCTTTCAGAAGCTTTGTGGTTATTCACCTTTTATTTTTCATAGATTGAAAGAATTTTCTTCTCTTTTTTAAATACTGTTTAAAGGAAAAGTGTCTTCAAGAGAAAACTTTCTCACAAATGCAGAGATAAGTCAAAGACTGAGAAAAATTTTATAAAGAAATCCATTGAAACTAGCAATTAAAAAGTAATAAATCCCAGCTCAAAGAGTCTGGATTATGCCACCCCAAAGCCTCAAAGTTTCAAAATGAGAAGTCATAACTAAATGCCCAGGCAGCACTGACTGGGTGTTAGAGGCAGGAACAGCTACTTATAACTTAGAACTTGGAAATTTCCCCAAAATAAGAGAAATATTTTTCCTCCTTTCCCATCCCCCTGCTCCTTATTAGTTTAGGAGAGTGTGGGCGGGGAAAAGATATTGTTGTTTGATATTTGTAGCAGTGATTGGTGTGTGCAATTTCAGAGAGAATCCAGGCACTGATGTCTATAATAACCACCCAGCAGGCATATTACCTGTTTGGTTTGCCAATCTTACCCAGTCCTATGTTTCCAATTTTAAGGATAATTTGAATAATTATAAATACGTAAAACTCTCATTATAGGATCATTAGATACTCTAGGGAATCAAAGGATCAAATCTCAGGTCAGGGGTGTAGTTCAGTGGTAGAACTTGCCTAGCATGTGCAAGGCCCTGGGTTTGAACAACACCAAGCATCACAAAGAAAGAGAAAAAGAAAAAAAGGATCAAATCTCTCCCCCAACAACACATTTATGATACATATATATTTTGGAAATGGACTAATAGTTTACTATGGCATATAGGAGCCTAAATCTTGGAGGGGTGGATACTAGCCTCTTAAAGATAAAGGACTAGGTAATCTGTCACGTAAGTGGGTCATAATGCCATCGAAAGGTCAATAGGATGCTAAGGCATATTCTGTTCATTTTATGTCCAAAATATATATTCTCCCTTTTTTTCTTGAAAAGAGAACCTCAGTTTGTTCAGGGAGGCATCATGCTATAGATCATAGTTAGGCTAATTCAATTATAGAATCCATTCTTAAAATTTCCAGACCTTCTTAGAGTTTGAGATGGCTTTGTGATCTAGTTCCGGCCCTTAATGGGTGAAAGAAAATATCATCCAGCACTTGGGGCAGATGGGAATAATTCTAGAGAGCCTTTGCTTTCCTGGTGAGAGGGAGAGGTCCCAGTGGTCCCCCCTCTTCTTCCTGTGTTAAACACAAACAAGATGCCTACAGCTGGCCTGACTGTCTTGTGACCATGATATGGCAAAGCAAGAGATGCTGACCATGCCAGCACAGAGCTACTGACCAAGTAACAGCAGGCCTTTCTCTCTGGATTTCCTATTATATAAGAAAAGTAATGCCGGGCACGGTGCACAGTCCTATAATCCCAACACTAGGGAGGCTGAGGCAGAAGGATCACTGTGAGTTCAAGATCAGCCTGGGCTACACAGTGAGTTCAAGGCTAGCTTGAACTACATAGTGAAATCCTGTCTCAAAAGGAAAGGAATTTCTTTTTTTTTGGTACTGGGGGTCGAACTCAGGACCTTGCACTTGTGAGGCAAATGGCAGAACCACTGAGCTAAAGCCCCAGCAAAAGTAGGAGTTTCTGTTGCTTGCAAGCCAAGAACAGTTATACCTGATACAGGTCCTTAAGCAAAATGAAGGATTTTCAACATAGGTGTCTTTTTCAGCAGGGGTATAGAAGCTTCTAATATGCTCTTTACAATGATTCAAATCCTAGGTTGGCTCTCTGATATGGCCAAGGGGGTACCTTCTTAAATACTAATGGGATCTACCTGGTGGGCTGCATTCTGTCATGTAAAAAAGTCAAACAGTTGCAGTTGCAAGTATAAAATACTGGCAGCCAATAATAATTATGCTCCAGTTTTCCAGCTGGCAGATAATAAGACTGACCATATACCCTTAGAACCAAACTTAAATTTGCTCAAAGGTTCAGGCTGTGGACTATGGAAGATCAGTGTGGGACAAGGATGCTGCATTCTCCCTTCTCCTACAGCAACTTAAAGTAAGAAGCAGTCTGTGATCTGTGCTAGCAGAGTTCCAGGACAGGTGCAGCAGTACGGTGCTTCTCAGAGCAGTTAGTACAGCAGCACAGTCTGGGCATGTACTCAGCAGCACAGTAGGCCAGGCAGAAGAAGAGAACTTTTGCCCTAGGTGCCCATAGTAACTGCAACCTCAACTATATTTCCTTGATCAACAATACTGGGATAACTAGAAAAATTCTTTAAGAATGTTTTCTGGGATTCCTGGTGCCAAAATGCCCAATCAGTGACACTAAATGAAACTAAAGCATGACTTTCCTTTAGTCTCTATGAGCACAGTCCCCTAAATGTACTCAAGGGATTGCACCAAAAGAAGTTTTGAGGTGGGATTCTTAATGCCTGAGGACTATTCTGAGCAGTATCAGGAAAGGTGACCTGTCAATAAACTGACAGCTCCTCAGTCAATAAATTGCTTTGAGCTTTTTATTTGTTTTTTCCTGTACTGAGGATTGAACCCAAGCCTTTGAACTGAGCTACAACCCCAGCTTCACACTTTTATGTTTTGAGACAGAGTCTTGGTAAATCACTAAGTTGCCAGGATAGGCTCAAATTTATGATCCTCCTGCTTCAACCTAGAGTGCTAGGATTACAGGTATGCACCACCAAGCTTGGCGCCTCATGATTTGTGTCTCCACCAAGGTACAAAAATGTTTTCATCCCAGCATTATACAACCTACATGAGGGGGTAAAGAAGCATTTCACAAATGCCCCATGGGACTATCTTTGTGCCCTTGTCAATCACTCAAAACCCATTAAGCTAATTGTTGTCTGGGAAAAATGTTTTTTGCTTTATCTACACAAATACATGGGAAAATGGGAAAGTATGTCTATTTTTTATTAGAAGAAAACCTACCTTGAGATCGTAGGGACTACAACGGGATGGGCCATGGTATGAGCACTATCACAGTGACTCTTTATGTGTCTAAGGTCTCCCGGGCAACAAGGCAAGAGGGCTTGTCACAGATATTAATGTCACCAGATATTAATGTACCAAATGGTACAGGACTCAGGCTGTTCCAGTCACCCTAGGTATAAAGAAGATCAAAATGCCCCACTCATCCTTAAAATTGGTGATGGGAAAAGAAATCATGAGATACTAGCAATCTAAGGAGAATGACATAATATATGATTTGGAAGTCAGAAGTTAATACGTCTAAGCTCTTGGTGGATATTTTTCTTTTACTACTCAATCTGGAAATCACTCAGGGAAGATGAATGTCCCATCATTCATTATTTTAGATTTCATATTATTAGACTTGAGTATCTAAGGTGCTACTGTAATGTCAAGCATGTCTTAATGGGGGAATGGATCTGAATCTCCCTCAAAAAAATGAAAACATAAATAAACTACTGAAGCAAATAGAAGGGTTTGTTGCATTCGAGAGAACCAATTTACTGCTCAAAGAAATAGCACAATATTATCTTTTGGTTTCAGCATAAACCATGTTTCTGTACTACCTGATGTAAAGTTTTTCCAAATAAAATATTTGGTGGCAATTATAAAAATTATACATGGGATGTATGAATCATTAAATGATACTGGAAGGAAAAACAAAACTAAGAAGCAGTATACAATTAAAGCAGAATCTCTTCTTGCCATTATAGGTAAGTTTCCCTAGGGAAATTTCTCTTTGGTGGACTTGTACCCATTCAAGCAAATATTACACTATACCAATATTTTGTTTTGTTACATTGTAATAGATAAATTAAGGTATACATGGTATATTTTGATTATAAGATTAAATTAGTGACTTACCTTTAAGAATATAATTGAGTCATTCCCCATATTTCTTAATAATTTTACCTCCTGGCTTATTACCACCCTTGCCATTATTAACCTTTCCTTAACCTTGGTAAATTTCATATACAGGCAAGTGACCCTGGCCTCTCAATTCTTCACCTTCTCTCCTCCAATAATCTTCTCTACCACCCCAACTTCCATGGTCATAACTTAGATCTTATTATTACTTAGAGGTGCAACCTCTCTATAATCTTAATTTCATGTTCCTACTCTCTATTTGCCTTATCTTTCTAATTTACTCTCTAATCCTAGCAGACTTTTTGTATTCTACAATCAAACTACATACTTTTTCTCTTAACCAAAAATCATGTCAGGTAATTATACAAGATAAAGATTATGTCAAAGACAAAAAGGACATTTAGGGTAATACTATTATTTAAAGTAATAAACTGGCCTCCGCAAAACACATACATGTCATTTCATTTGTGCCAATAATTTATTTTTTTGTCCTTCCAAACCTTGATGCTCTCATTCCCCTCTCACCCCGCTTAAATTCCATGGCCCATCATTGGGAGTCCTCCCCTTCACATACTTTTCCTTGACTCATTTGTCCCCTCTCATTTCTCTTTTATTTATTCTTTCCCCCCTCCATTTCTTTTTCAATGGAATAAAATGTAGGTTAACTCAACTTCTCTGCTCAATGTGTGTCTAAACTCATGCATCCAAATGAAGCTGATACGTCTGTACACACACACACACACACACACATATACACACACAGACTGGTGTCACTTTAAATTCACAATCAGTGGTCCCAAGTGAATCCTTAATGCTGCCTGACAATCACACATATCCTAGTCCTTTACTCTCCCTGTCTCCTAAATGACTCACACCTTTTCCTCTCTCCACATCCTAATAGCTCACACTCCATTCTCAAGCTCAGTGGATGACCTTACTTTCTACTCCACTGAAAAATTTTAAACAATCAAGAAAGAACTTTCAGATTCCCACCACTGCTTATACCCATCTACCACTGTCTGTCCCCATGTATTATGCCTTTCTGGCTGCTTCACAGTGCAATGTCCATTTCCTGACTAAAATCAATCCTAGCACATGTGCATTAGACCTCATTCCCATTACCCCTATAGGGATATTGTTCCTGTAATTCTCCTTCCTTTCTGCCTTGCGTTAACAACTTTTCACCTCCCTCTTGGGTTATTTTCATTAGCATATAAATAGGCTGGTTTCTTTCTCATCTTAAAAACAAAACAAAACAAAACAAGCAAAGCAAAGCAAAACACCAGGCCCACTATGGCATGGCACACGCCTGGAAGTGTTAAGCCGAAGGATCTCAAGTTCGAGGCTAGCCTAGGCAATACTGCAACTTATCAAGATCTTGAAATAAATAAAACTTTAAATAAATAAATGGGCTCAGTGCAAAGGCCCTGGGTTCAATCCCTAGTACCAAACACACACACACACAAGCACATGTGTATGCACGCACACACACACACATACACCACCACCACCATCACCACCCAACACAACAAAAATAAAAATCTTGCTCCTTCCAATTTTTGCTCCATTTCTTTACAGAAAAATATCTGACAGTCTCTAGTTTCTTTGATCTTGTTCTTTCCTAAATCCATTAAATCCACTGCTGTCAGGCATTTGTTTCTACCACCCTGCCACAATTGCTCTTATCAAGTTCACCAATGACTGCCTAGTGGTGAAATCCAATGGTCAGCTCCTCAGCCTTGATCCTGCTTGATTTAACATGAGCATTTGACAAAGAGGACTGTTTCCTTTTGGATATGTTTTCTTTAGTAGGTTCCTAGGACACTGTGTTCTTGGCTTTCTTTCTCCCTAACTGGTCACACCTCAGTCTTCTTTGCTGGTTCTTTCTCACTTCTGCTCCTTTCAGTTCATGTTGGAGTGACCCAGGGATCTGTCTTAGCCTTTCTTACCTTTACATTCACGTTCTCATTAATTTGATTCACTTATAGCTTTAAATAATATCTCTAGCCTGTTAACTCCCCGATTTTTCTCTTGTTCCAGATTTATTTCTCCAACTTTAGTTATTTATTCCATTGCCTAGTCAAAGTTTCCCCTAGGATGTCTAATATACATCTTAAACTCAATATGTCCAAAATGGAATGCTTTTCCTTCTCTTACAAATCTGTCCCACTTCTAGCCTTCTTCATCTCAGCTAATGGCAATTCCATCTTCCTGATTGCTCAGGCCACAGATATTTGAGTCATCCCAACTCTTTTCTTTCAGTCCCCATGGCTAATCCTTTAGAGAAATCTATCAGCTTTTCCTTTAAAATGCTGACCAGGATTTGTCTACTTCCAATCACCCCCCCTCCATTACCACTCTGATCCAATCCACTATCATATAGCCCCCTAGAAGATGACTTTGCTTAAACCTCTAAGAATGATCCTTTGAAATTTACAGCAGACAATATCAGGCTTCTGCTCAAAATCTTCAATAGCTCTGCACTTTATCTAGAGTAAAAACCAAAGCCATGATAGTGGCCTTCAAAATCCATGTAATATGGTCTGGCACTCCTCTCTTTCTTTTGACAGTAAGTCTCTTCTAGCCATGCTAGTCTCCTTGGTTTTTCCTGACCTCATAACCTAGGGTTGTCTCTTTTTCTTTTTTTTCATATCTCCTACTACTTAACATATTATATCATTTATTTCTTATATCCTTTCTGGAATACAAAACCAATGGGCAGAGATCTTTGTTTTATGTACTTGTGTGTTCCAACATGCCTATGACAGTGCCTGACACATCATAAGAGCTCAATAAATCATGGTGGAATTTCACACCCCAGCCCATGAAAGCCTGGTTTTCCAGATAAAAGCCATGGCTAAACAATAGCCTCAGAAGGAAAGCCTTGAGCATTGTCTCTAGGCAGCTCGGCTAGGCTGCTCAGTGCATTCCAGTCTAATCTATTGCTGACCCCTGCTGGATCTCACTGACCGATTTGCTGTCCCTCCCTGGGTGGGATGAGAGGGTGTCCTAGAACTCCCAGGTGCCCTGACAGCAGGATGACAAGATGCTGCTGACACTCCCTGCCATCTCCCGTGCCCTCACTTGAGTGCAGCATTAATAACTGCAATCTTTCCTCTCCCTCAAGCTTTTCCTAACTCTGGGGACCTGATGAAGACAGATTAAAGCAGGGTTTTTTTGGTTTTATGTATATTTGGTAAGGACCCAATCGGCTAGAGGGGAAAAAATAAAATTAAAAACTTTGCTCTTGGTTTCACCATTACACCTAAGAACTTCATTTTAACTAAACTAAAAACTGACATGAAGGAGACAATCTATTTTGAAAAATATTAGTGTGTTTTCTTTTCTTTCTTCATCTGGGTATTCCCTTTTCAACTAGAGGCATCCTTTTGCTCCAGAGACAGCATGGTTGTTACCATAGCAACATAAAGATAAATAATGACACTAACTCAGCTTTTGAAGCCCATCACTAGCCAGCAATCTTAAACACTCTGTTGAGAAATAAAAAGGAACTCCAAATTCTAAAATCTCTTAAATATTAATAGCAAGCTGTGTGGTCTAAGCATCAGTAGGTACAGCAAACTCAGGGTTTGATGGCAAACTGCCATTATCAAAGGAAGAAGTGTGATGCTCTTCCAGTTGGAAGAGCCAAGGAAAGAAGGAAGGTTAGAGAAGTTGAACTTGGACTACTTGAGTGCTTTGTCCCCTGAGAAGGAACCCATCATACCCCTCATCCCTTAGGCCAGGACGGGGAAGAAGGACTTGACATCAGGAATCCCTCATGAGTTGAGGTAGAATCCAGAACTTCTGGACTGGTCCCTCACTTCCATTCCATGCTCAGCATGATACCAGGGCAACATGGTACTATTCAAGGTCTAATGTTTAAGTTGTCAGAAGGTATGGAGGCAGTTGGACCTATATTTACATCGTGATTCCCTGTGGCCTTGGTGTAAAACAGAAAATCACAAAGGTTTTTTTTTCAAGAGAGGGTCTCACTATGTAGTTCATGATGGCCTCGAACTCGTGGCAGATTCAGCCTGAAGTGCTGGGATTACAGGCGTGTGCCACCATGCCCTGCTTTTACAAAGGTTTTTATACCTTGGTGAGAGACCCTGGATTCAGAAGAGATCTGCATTAAGGATAATATTACAGTCACATCCAGCCCAGGCCTCATAATGACACACAGCAAGACCACAGCCTCCAGCAGTAAGGGCAAAACAAACCAACAAACCTCCTAAAACAAAAAAACCCAACTCAGCTAGAAGGACCTGTTGCAACTTTCTGGGCACAAGCAGAAAATGCCTAGAACCTCCTAGAGCAGCCACACAGCATGGAAAATGAGTGAAGACCCAGAGCCCAGCACATCACACTGCTCCAAGACTGTCCCTTTTTTTTGCTGTTGGAAAACTGTGTAAGCTCTCTGGTATTCAGAAATTGTAGCAGGAAGGAGGGGGGATCCTTGGGAGGAGACAGCCCTGAAAGTCTGAAATTTGAATTGAATGAATATTTATGCAAAAACACCAAATTAAATTGAATGGAAATATTTTAAACTGCAAACGAGTAACTGACATGTAACTAAGTAACCCTAATTGACAAGTTTAAATATTCCTCTGTCATTAACAAGAATGGGAGCTTGTAAAAAGATGCAAGTTGCTGTAGATAATAAAGAACACATAATTTTTTCTTTCAAATTGAGCTGTAAACATTTGTACGTTTTGACTGTTTTGCTTGTCTCTCCTTTACTAAACTAGAATATTTTCAAAGGGGAGGAAATGCTCTGGATCAAGCTCTGTCTGGATCATCCAGAGCTATTGTGCGAGAATAAGAGGGGCAAAGAGTGTTGGGGGGGGGGATTTTCCTGAGGGAATCAGATGGGACTCAAGCTCCTGTAAGACTTGACCTGTGTTGACATTCTTACCTCTGTACCTGCAGGGAATTTAAGACAATGGGGATGGATCTCTGATTTCTTGTGTTGGGCGGGAGAAGCCAGAAAGCCCCTACCCCAGTCTAGTATAGGCACCAGAGCTCCTGAGCTGGCCCCCTCAGGGGCAAAGAGATTCTTGATTGTTTGGAATTCTTAGTGTGCTGTATTTTTTCCTCCACACAATCTACCTTTGCTCTGCTAATATTTTGTACTTTGAATTGTATTTCGACTCTGAGATTAATCTTGTCACACCTGTTTGCTTTTATTAACATTTGCCTGCTATATCATTTCCTACCCTACCATCTGCTTGTTTTTTTAAACAAGCGTATGTTGTTTCCCTCCTTTAAAATATTTTAAAATGATATTCTTTTTAACTTATGCATGCAATACATGAAGATAGTCTACTTTTAAAAGAATGACAGCATTATATAAAAGGCTAAAACACACCAAACTCTCATTACTCTGCTCTAATCTTTTCTTTAAGTAATCTACCACTATCACTTGATGAGTTTTTTATGTCCTTATGTCTTTCTTAAATTTTTAGCTTTTATTATATTCTGGACGTTAGCCCTGTGCCTGTGAAATAATTTTTTCCTCAAGGTGTAGCATGATAATTAATTTTGTTTAGGTTTTAAAATGCAAAACATTTTTTAATTTTGATGTAGTCAGATATTTTTTTCCTTCTTTAAATTTTTATTCTTAAAATTTCTAGCCACACATAGCTGTACACAACTATAATTCCAGCCCTCTGGGAGTCTGAGGCAGGAGGATACCAAGTTCAATCCCAGCCTGGGCAACTTAGCAAGACCCTGTCTCAAAATAAAAGATAAAAAGGGCTGGGGATGTAGCTCAGTGTGCAGGTCTTGGGTTCAATTCCAATACTGCCAAAAAAAACCCAAACCTGTATCCTAAACAAGACAAACTTCCTTGTACTTCCATGCTCAATGAGATTGATTTATCAATCTTTTTTACTTCTATAGGGAAAAGATGTATATTAAGTGTCACTGCTCTCGTCACCATACCCTACATTCACAGGTCTATTTCTGAGCTCCTTATTCAATTCCACTTACCCATTTGTCTATTCCTACAGTATACCACACTGTTCTAATTACTATAGGTTTGTAATATGTTGATAACTGATAAAGCAATTTACCTCTTTTCCTTCATGTTCTTTGGATTATTTCCTTTAAAAAGCTCCATAAAAATCATTTTGGGGTTTTGTTTGGCATCACATTAACCGTAAAGACTAATTTGGGGGAGGTATTGAATTTTACATTCTTTTTCATTTATTAAGTCATATTTTCTTTTGTCATTCACTAAAGGTTTTACAGTCTTCTCCATAAAGGTTCTTTATATCATTTGTAGCTACCACATATGGAACCACTTAGTCTATTATACATTGTCTGATTGATGGTTGCTGGCAAGTAAGAAAGTAATTGATTTTCTCCTTTATTCAATTAATGTAGTGAATTATACTAATAGATCTTTATTATTGAATTAGTTTTGCATTCTTGAATAAACTTCACATGATCATGATACATTTTTTATTCACTGCTGAATTAAAATTTCTAATATTTTACATAGGATTTTTGCATCTATATTTATGGACTAAATTGATAATTTTTCATGTCTTTTACTTGTTTCATGGTAAGGTTAACTATATAAACTAGTTACTCTTCTATCTTTTTCTATGCTTTGAAACAATTTATAAAAGTTGGAAGTTTTTGTTTCTTGAAAGTTTACAGAACTTGTCTATACAACTGTCTAGACATAATACCTTTCTGGGGGATAGGCACTTTGCATTGCAATTAAAGATTTTGCATATCTTCTTCGATCATTTTGAAACTTTATATTTTTCCTATAAAATAACTTACATATTTTTCAATTCTATTGCTATAAAGTTGTTTTTACTATTCTAACTAAAAATATCTGTTCTAATAAATATAGTCAAAATGGCCATACTTCCAAAAGTGATACACAGATTTGATGCAATTCCAATCAAAATACCAAGAGCATTCCTCACAGAACTAGAGAAAAAAAATCCTAAAATTCATATGGAACCAGAAGAAAACTAGGATAGCAAAACTAATCCTGGTCAATAACAGCAAGACAGAGGCATCACAATCAAGTTATACTACAAGGATATGGTGATTAAAAACAGTTTGGTACTGAAAAAAAAAACAGACATGTGGATCAGTGGAACAGAATACAGACTGCAGAAACAACTCCACCCACATTCAGCTACCTGATCTTTGACAAATGGGCCAAATTTAGCTGGAGGAAAGATAGCCTTTCAATTGGTGATGGGAAAACTGGTTATTCACATGCAGAAGAGTGAAGGTAGGAACCATATCTCTCACCATATACTAAACTAAAATCACAATGGATCAAAAACCTAAACATTAAAACAGAAAAAATCTGCTGGAAGATAAAACAGGTAAAACTCTTGAATACCTAGGCTTGAGCAAGGATTTTCTGAACAGAACCCCACTTGCTCAAGAAATAAGATCAAGAATCAACAAACAGGAGACTTCTGGGAAGATGGTGGAGTGGTAAGCAGCAATAAACCAGCCTCTCCAAGATTGAGAATCCAGACACTGGAAAATAACAGCTTTGGAAGGAAAAGAAAGAGGGAGGTAGATCTCTGGGACTCAGGATGGATCTGATGGGAAAATTGGAGCCTGCAGAGAAATTGAAGAGAGACCACAACATGGAAAAAGAAGGGGAAATCTGCACTTTCTCCCCAGCTCCTGGCTCCTGGCTCATGAGAAAAATCAACTCTATAAAGACACAGTGAAAGCATGCAATTCCAGAGAACTTCAGGGAGAAACACACCAGTGGATGGTATGTGGTACAACATCTGTTGAATGACTCTAGTTCAAGTGTCTGCTATATTGAGACAGGAGATTAGGGTGTGGCAAATCCTGCTGAGGAAGTAGGTGTGACCTGTTAATTACAAAATTACAGGACACATGTGCAGAATAGTTCCCAAAGCCCTGCATGTAGACTTCTTGTGAGAACTCAAGCAGGTTTTGGATAGGATGGCTAGAACTGACATCAGCATGAGGAGTAGATGATACAAAAGGACAGTCCAAATTGAGTTTTTGCACTGTGTTCACTCTTGCATGGTGTCCACCCTTACACTGTGTGTCAGGTACACACTGTGTGTGTGAACATTGTTTTTTGTTTTGTTTTGTTTTTTATTTTTTCTTCTTTTCTTCCCTCCTGTCTTCTTCACCAGTTTCCTGGGACTAGGGTAATCTTCCTTTGTCCTTCAGCCTTTCTTCTAATCTCTTGTTCTTTTTAAAAATTTCTCTACTTTTTCCTCTTCTCCCTTTAATTACTTCTCTTTTATTTTCCTTTGTGACATTAACAATGCTAGAGTACATTCCCAAAGAACCTGATTGCTGGGCAAACTACACTCCATCCTCCTTTCCCAAAATGACCAACATGATCAAATTTTGGGGCTGTGGCAAAAGATTAGTCACATCCAAAGTACATCACTGAAAAGTGACTAAGGAGATCTCTATAATAGCAACAAAGTCTTCAGACTATAAGCTAAACCCTCACAAACCTCAGCACAAACAATAAACAAAAAAATAAACAAACAAAAATAATAAAAACATAGGAAGAAAAGGGAACAAAATGACTTCTAAAACCCCCAACTTCCCCAAAATCAATCAAGGGAGAACCAAGGGGTAGATGAGTATACATCACATACCTGAATTACTCAAAAGCATAACAGAGGAGTTAGAAAACAGCTCAAAGAGATACTCAATGGGATTACAGAAGATACAGCTAACAGATGATGGAAGCAATAACTAAAAGATTCAGGAGCTCTCAGAAGATGCTAATAGAAAGCTAGATGAGCTAAACAAAATGATACAAAACATGAATGACCAGTTTACCAAAGAACCATGAAAAGGTTTCAATCAGAAATTCAGATTAAAAATTATGTTGAAAGTATGGGCAGCAGGACAGACCAATGTGAGGTCAGAACTTCAGAAATAGAAGACAATGATGCCATCAAAGGCCAACTACTCAAAGACACCTTAAAAACAACAAAAGAAAATTAAAAATTGATCCAACCACTGGTAGATGATGCAAAGAAGACTAACTTAAGAATAACTGGACTAAGTGAAAAATTAGAAGACAACACAAATGGTATAAAAAAACTGTTCACAGAATGAGAAAATAGAGACATTTATAGCTAAATGGATGCATATTGAGGCCATACTCTTAAGTGAAATAAATAGGACACACATGTGTAAATATAGAATAGTTTCTCTAGTGTGAGAAACTGAAAATATAAATAAGGATTAAAATGATTAAAATGAATAATTGATAATTTGAAATAGGAAAAGGTCCAAAGATATAGGGTTGGTGGGAGGGGAAGGGGAAAGGGAGGAAGGGAAAGGAAAAATTATGAGAAAAGAAAAAAAATGGAAATGAAATCTATGTAAACAGGGAAGGGTGGAGGGGGTGAAGGGCACACAGGTAATGGGGGAAAAATAAGAACTAAGATACATCATGTACAGGTATAAGCACCCAATGATAAATGTAAATGTATTGTATACCTAAAATGTACCAATAAAAGAATTTTTTAAAAAAACTGTTCACAGAAATAAGGCAGAAAACTCCCCCAAAACAAGGAAAGAACTAAATATACAGATAAGTGAGCGATATAGAACACCAAATAGTCATGACCAAAAGAAAACTTCTCTACACCACATGATACTCAAAATTCCAGAAGCCCATCACTGGGACAAAAATCTTAAGAGCTTTTAGAGAAAAGCAATGAATCACTTACAAAGGTAAAGCAATTAAAATAACAGCAGACTTCTCAAAAAAAGTTTAAATGCCAGTAGAGCTTGGATTGAAGTGTTTCAAGCCCTAAAAGATAACAACTTCCAACCCTGACTTAAGTACCCTGCAGAACTTTCCTTTAATATTGATGGAGAAGTAAAATATTTTCACAACAAGAATAACCTCAAGAAATTCATGGCCACCAAACCAGTATTACAAAAAAATTCTCAAGAATATCCTAGAAAGAGTCAATGAAGTCAATTATGTCAATAGGTCAAAAAGAATCAACACACTTGGTGGGATGTGCAGCTAAGCAAAAGGGGAAAAAATGAAGAAATTAGCAACAGGAAAATAATGCAATGACAGGGATAAGTTAGTACCTCTCAGAAATAACTCTCAATGTAAATGGTCTCAGTTCCCCAATCAGAAGACAGATTGGCAGAATGGATCAAGAATGAAAACCCAACAATGTGCAGCATACAAGAAATGCATTTAATTTAAAAATATACTCATGGATTAAAAAGTAAAGGGTGGAAAACAATATTCCATGCAACGGGAACTCAGGAAAAAGTGGGAGTTGCTATCCTAATTTCAGACAAAGTGGATTTCAAGTTAAAACTGATCATAAGAGACAAAGAAGGTCACTACAAATTATTTAAGAGAACAATTCAACAGATAGAGTTAACAATTATAAACACATAGGCACCAAATATTGACACACCCAACTTCATAAAACAAAACACTGACATGAAAAATCAGATAAACACCAATATTCCCCAAAGAGTTAAAGACCTCATACCACAGTTATCAATGCATACCCATGTTTATAGCAGCACAATTCATAACAGCTAAACCTTGAAAACAGACCTATATGTCCAACAGATATAGGGTTTAAAAATGTATTTATACACAATGGAGTACTACTGTGCCATAAAGAAGGATAAACTTAAGCCATTTGTAGGAAAATGGATGCGTCTTTGAGACTCTAATGTTAAGCAAAGTAACTTAGACATGCAACTTTAAATATTACATAGTTTGTCTAATTTGAAATACTATATATATCAATATATAAAAAACTCAATATAATATATACATTACAAAATAAAAGGCAAATAATAGGAAAAAAGGGAAAGAAAAAAAGAAAAGTATTGTAATCCAGCATCGACAATGTATCTAAAAGGGTATCTTGACTTAGTACAATTTCCTTACATGTTTTATGTGTTCTTTGGTCTATCAGTTTGGCTTTCAATCTGTATATATGGTAATTAATTTCATAAGGTCTTATAAGATAAATAAATGAATCTAGTGCTGGAAAAATAAAAGCATGGAGGGAGGGGGAAAAAGAAAGGAATTGAAATGTGTTATGTACATGTACCAATTCCTTACAGTTAATGTAATCATTTTGTACTGCAAACATGTACTAATAAGTTTTAAAAAATGAAAAAATAAAGAATGAACAAATGGAATCATATAAAACTAAAATGCTTTTGCACAGCAAAGGAAACAACCCATAGACTGAAGAGACAACCTGCAGAATGGGGAAAAAATATTGCCAGCTATTCCTTGGACATTGGACTAATATCCAGAACACAAAAAATTAGATCTCAGAAAATAAAAGACTCAATCAAAAACAGGGCAACTGAAATGAATAGACACTTCTCGAAAGAAAGAACACAATGGCCAATGAACACAAAAAAATGTTCAGTATCTCTGGCCACTAGAGAAATGCAAAATTCATAAAACAACACTGAGATTCCATCTTACTCCAGAAAGAATGGTTATCATCAAGAAATCAGATAACAACAAATTTGAGGCTGTGGGGCAAAGGGGCTTCTACATTGTTGGTAGAAATGTAAACTAGTACAACCAGTATGGAAAGCAGCATGGAGATGCCTCAAAAATCTAAAGCAAGACAGTAATCCATTCCACCCAGCTATGATTCTTCTAGGTATCTTCCTGAAAGAGTTAAAGACATCATATTACAGTGATACATGCATACTTACATTTATAGCAGCACAGTTTACAATAGCTAAATCTTGGAAGCAGATTATATGTCCATCAACAGATGAATGGATAAATAAAATGTGGTATTTATATACAATGGAGTCATTTGTAGAAAAATGGATGCACCTGGAGACCATAATGTTAAGTGAAATAAATCAGACACACAGCTTACATATCATATGTTTTCTCTTATATGAGAATCCCAAAATATAAATAAAGAGCAAAATAATAGATAGATAATAGGAAATAGTGAGATCTTTTGCATATGGGAAGGGAACCATTAGATGGAGGGAGGGGGAAGGAGAGGGAAAGGCAATGAAAAAAAGAATTAAGATGTGCTGCATACATGCACTAAATCCCTAAGAGGAACGTGATCATTATGTGCTACAAATATGCACTAATAAAAAATAAATGAATACAAAATAGAAACATCTGCTAATGTGTCATATGATTTTGTCTTTTTAAGATTTTAACCCTAATAATTTCTTTGTGCCATCTTATTTTTAATTTATATTTGCCAAATGAATCTATTAAAGAGTTTGCTCTGCTCATTTTGCCTTACTAACTTCTGCTTTTATCTGTAACGTTTTTCAAACTTTTCATTAACACCCTTTTAGAATTGTTTTTAGGTTCTTTTTCCCTGCCCATATAAAATGTTACACCACGCATTAAGTATATACTACATAATATGCTCTTTTGGAAGCCACAACTGTTTTGGTATCTAAGGTCCTCCACTGCTTTTAAGAACCCATTATTTGCTCCTTTAGGATCAGTATCTTCCCAGTTGCAGATTCATAGTTCATGGTAATGTCTGTATTTTCTTTGTGTTTGTTTTCCTTTCCCCCTGGAGTTAAAAGCTTATTCACTCACTTTCATTCCTTAAAACAAAAAATTTAAGTCTATAAACTACTACTGTTCTTCCTCTAGTGGATAAATCGTGTTGTTTTCATTCAGTTCTAAATTTTCATAATATTCTAAGAGCTATGTAGTGGTTTGCTTTTACATTTCACAAACTAAGGATTACTAGTGATATTTTTATTGTAAATTTATGTTATTTATGTTATTAGCTGCCTGGAGTTTATTGAGATGATCTATCTTACCATATGGTCAATAGGAATGCTTGTAATCTTTTAATATTTAAGTTTGATGTTTACAGTAGGCTTTTGGTAGATACTATCAATTTCAGAAATTATCTTTTGTTACTAGCTTACCAAGGTTTTAAATTAAATTAAAAATTGGTGCTCAGTTTTAACAGATACTTATTTTTGGAACCCACTGAGATGATCATGCCTTTTTTCTTCCTTCTTCACTTTGATGATTGATATATTTCATGTTTCTTACCCTATACTTTCCCTTGGAGACCAAATTCTGTATATTCTCCAAGCCATATTTGTGTATCTATGACAAGGTAGTATCACCGAAACTAAGCTAAAAATGTCAGGAGTATTATCTACATTCTTTGTAACAATCTAGAATACCTATCTCAGGGTTGAAGAGATGATTTCCCATTACTTTCTCTGCAAATTCAGGCAGAATTATCTCAATATTTTCTTTGACCTGAAATCTCTTGTAGGGGTAGGCATTCCTGTTTTTTTCCTCTGAAAGCTTGCTTCTATTCTTGTTAGAACTCATTCCAATCACCTCCTCTAACAGTAATGACTAAAATATCACTCTTATAATTCCATCTTTTAGATTCATCTCCTGATCTTTCCTTTTCCTTTCATATCAATACTGTAATCAAAGAACACAATCTTTCTAAAGAAATCTTTTTCTTTCTCCAGCTTAATCAGTCTGCCTTCCTCTATTTACTTTTCACTGTTCACTACTTCTGACTTCAAGATCTAAATATATATTATATAATATAATATATATTATATATATATTATATATATATATGAAACAAACATGGCTCCTACTTAATTCCCTGAATAGAGGTGATTCCTATTGGCAGAAGAATCTAGGCATAACTCTTTTTAATTTCCTTCTTGGCTTTGCCTTTCCCTTCCACAAAGCCCTATATAAGCAATATTTCCACTCCTCTTTATATGTTTATGATAAAATCCATTATTCTTCTGTGGTTGAATATATAGAGAATTTCAGGAATTCTCCTCTTGGGGTTTACATAGTCCACAAAACCAGAGGGTGTCTCTAACCTCTATGAAATAAAGAACTTGGTCCTTCCCATTTATCTCTCCTTATCTCTTTAAAAGAATGCAATTCAGTCAAGATCCTAAAGCGAGGTGAAATGGGTAAACCTGATTTAATGCTACCTGATAACCTTTCACACAATGTAAGGACTAAAATTCCTAAATTTGTATTTTTAATTACAGGATTGTGGAATTTAGGCTACTGTGTCTAAAGTCTTCACCTTCATTGTGGCTGAAAATAAAGACAGCACAAGTTGATCCATTCAGTGGTGCAATATCTTCCCTTTCTGCAGCAAGCCTAATTCAGCTAGATCTATGTGATTCAAGATCAGTCACATTGGCCTGTACAGCTATGCCTAGTGCCTCTAAAAAAATACTGGCTAGGGCTGGGGATTTAGCTCAGTGGTTCCGGTGCCTGCCCTGCAAATGCAAGGACCTGAGTTCGACCCGTTATTTAAAAAACAACAACAAAAAACTGGCTTGGAGGCAGACAATAGCTACCACAAATAGCTTGGACTTGAAAAAGCCAAAGAACTGAAAGGTCCAAGTCACTAAAGCATACATCCAACCTCTACACATCTTATTTTGATTCCCTAATTCCTGTTGGAGTGCCTATTCCTCAAGATTTAACATCCAATATACACTTAAATGTGTTAGGGTTTAATGGAGAAAGTTAATTATATCCCTTTCCCCTCCAAGTTTTCAACCAAACAAATAATAGATACATGAATCAGATTAATAAAGATCAAAATATCAGGACTTTGTCAGTGAAGATATATCATGATCAAACTGGGCTAATACACTGCCTCTTCAGCCCCTCCCAATTCCTGGTCTTGAGGTGACCAATCAAAAGGAAAATATGCAAAGGAAACACTTACCTGGATAGCAGCAAGAGGCATCACTGCCTCCAAAGTAGGAGAGAGGTGCTCTTTAGACCTGCCTCTGGAAGACAGACCTGGTCTCAGCAGATGTGCTTACCATATGAAAGCAGGATCAGAGTATAATGCATACATATTTTATGTAGGGAGGTGCAAAAGAGATAAGGAAATATAGAGTGTATGTGTACAGTGACCCTCCTCATGTCTCCATCAGAGAACACAATCTTTTTCCTTAGATAAGTGAAACAGAGATAAGGCAAGGACTATCTAAATATTGTTCCCTACTGGAAAAAGAGGAATGGGGACAAATGACAGATTCCTGTCCCTGTGGGTAGGAGCAAAGCTTGTATTCTTCTCCTGCTCCCAGCAAGAGTAGGGGATCCATCTCCCTCACACCCAAAATCTGACCCGGAATTCATTCTCAGCTTCCAACCCAGAATTCAGGAAGATTTCTATTAATAGATTCTGTTACTCAGTCATTCCTATATTGGATTTTAGGATGACAGGGGTGGGCTAAGGATTCAGAGGTTCAGCCTGACTCAAACCAACCTCCAGATATACTTATTAACAGAGCTCCATCTGATTAACAAAAGAAAAGAAACACCAATAGATCTAGGAAGCTCCTTCCAAGGCATTTCACTAATAACTACTCTTCAAGAAGTTCACTGGAGTGAAAAGAGTAACAATAGTTAGACCAAAAAAGACCATCCTAAAAATCCTGCCTCTGTTATCAGGTTCTTCTGGGTGTCAGTCTGTCAATGAAACATATATCATAAAGGTTGTCAGAGGCCACCCTCAGACAAAAGTCCTCAAGGTAGAACCCAAATAAGGATAGTATTTGGGAGCTCAAGAGTCAAAAGTTATCAATGGGTAGTTGGAAAAGCCAGGTTTTTTGTTTGAGCCCAATTCTATAAGAGTAAACAGGAGCTCCTTTCTTCTCAGCTTCTTTAGTCCACTTATCCAATATATCTCCTAATGAAGGGGACAAAGGAAAAACCGTAGCCTTCAATAGGGCCCATAGTGTCCTACATACCCAGCCCTGACTAAGAAAAGAGAGCAAAGGATGACTCTTCCTACTATCAAAAATCACCTCCCCAATCGAGGGCCTACTTTTCCCATATGTAACCCAAGGACAGCCCCACTTGCCCTGTTATACTCTCACCCAGAAACACTGGACCTCTTTACGGTCACAGACTATACTCTTTGTGTTCTTAAGGATCCCTCCCTCATAAAGTGTAGGAGGACTTAGCAGTGTCCCAATCCTATGTTTGTATCATGTTCTCAAGGATAGTGGAATGTCCAGGACTAGAAAAAGAAAACTGACACTGAAATTTTAGCAGTTATTAAAAAAAAAGATCTCTCCTCAGATATGAAAGAATCACTCTCACCTTTAAGTCCACATGGTGCAGAGAATGGGAATGAATGCAATCTGTTAAGAAAAGGGCTTTTGGTTTAAGTACAATAAGCAAAGTGTTCAGGAAAAGACCCAACATTTGAAGACACATAGAACTGGAAGGAAATAGGGTTAGAAGGAATCCCAGTGGCAGGAAGGAAGGGAAGATAGAGCGCTGTCTTTTGTCAAAGGGTCTATGGAGTGGAAGAAGATGGGGAACCAAGTGTGAGGGAGTCATTACAAGGTCAGATACCCCAGTACTAATCTTGGCTCTTGCCAAAAACTCAACATGACTTTGAAATGATATAGACTTCAGTATCTTCATCTGCAAAATAGGTGAAAGCCATTTGTTTAATCAGGTGCCTGTTATGGTCCTCTGAGATTATGGTATCCTCCACAAGTGTGTTTGAAGGACTATTACAAGATATCCAGGAGGAGGCCAGAGGAGATCTCATCAAGTTGAGAAATGCCTTTCAGTCTCATCTCTAAAGAAAGAGTCACATATATACACATTCACACATATACAAGCAGAGTGGTTAATTATTTCATCCACAGCAGCAGGGCCACATAGTAGGAAAAATAAATACTGTTGATGCCTGATTCCTTCATGGGGATGGGGGAGAAGGGTCCTGAGGGTGTAACCGTGGAGGGACTTCACAGTCAGAGGAGAAGGATTCTATTACTTAATAAAAGCTATCACCTTGCTGCTCCTTCACCAAATCCAAGGCAGCCAGCTCTTTGGCAGAAATCAGTCTTTCACCTTGCCTCCTCCCGCCCACCAATTCACCTGTAACAGAAACACAATGCTCAGACCTTGAGGGAAATAAACCACTAGTTAGCCACTAAAAAATGAACAGAATCTATGCCCCTGAGATCATTTGAGGTTGGGCAGCTGGAACCACATGCCCCTGTTTCCCTGAATGTTACCCATGGTTTTGTAAGGTCTTATTTTATACCCACTCCGCCCAAAAGGTGACCTGGTTGCCATCTAGGTGATAGCCAATTTCTGGTACTTTTACGGTTGTTGCCACATTGTTTAACTAATCTCATTCTGCGTAAGCCTGAAAGTTACCATTTGTAAGTAAAATTCAAATTGGGAGAAGTGCTACAGACGAAAAAGCATGGTTTCAAATCATGCTATAAAACCTACAAACATACTCACACCACTCCTCAGACACCAAGAAACATCTCCCAGCCATACATCCACATGGACACTTACATAGCCTCTCCTAGCAGAGGTAGCTGGGGCAACTGGGGGAGGACATCAGTGTCCTATCAACCTTGAATCCTTGTTTAAAAGATACTAAAAATAAATTAGTAAACATTGCTGTTTACAGAAATAGAAATAATTTCTGTTTCCAAAGGCCTCTCACCAACCCAGTCATGGACATTTCCAAGACTGCCACCCCTGACACCCTCTCCAAGGTCCACCCTGGTGGGTGAGACACCAGTCCTTTGAGACTGGGAGCTCCTCAGCCATCTGAGAATTCCAGTTTCACATTTCTGGTTCCAGGGTGGGGAGAATCTTCAGTACTCTGCAGAGTACCATGAGTTCATCCCTTCTCACAAGTTCCTGGGGACTGTCTTGAGGCAATTCCTACTTTTAGGATGGTATTTGTGTTGTAAAAATTTCCACTATTTTCTTGCTCCCAGTCCCTCCCCATAGTCCAACATACCCGTCTGGACCCACCCTCAGAGAGGAGGACTCAGTCTGTGCCTTGGTCTAAAGACTCTAGAAAAGTGGGATGGGCAGAGAGAAAGCGGGGACAAAAACTTGGAGGAACAGTCCTTGATGGGACAACAGACAGCAATGACTGTCCTACAAGTAGGTTGTGAGGCTGGGAGTCTGGCCAGAACCAGAGCAGGAGCTGGAGCCAGAGCTGGAGCCAGAGCTGGAGCTTTCCACCACACTGGTAGGTTGTGGATCGATGCGGGGTGTGCGGCGACGCCCCCGGTACTCTATCATGTCGGGATGATAAGTTGGATGGCGGCGGGCATGCTTGGTCAAGTGGTCGCTCCGGGAGAACTGCTTGGGGCAGAGAGGGCAGGAGAAGCGCTTTTCACCCGTGTGCGTCCTGTAGTGGCGGGCCAGCTCGTCAGAACGCGTAAACTTCTTGTCGCAGTCGAGCCAGTCGCAGGAGAAAGGGCGCTCACCCGTGTGGGTACGCTGGTGGGACTTGAGGTGTGATGACTTGTAGTAGGCTTTGGTGCAGCCCGGAAAGGGGCATTGGTGGCGCTTGGCAGCAGGTGTTACCGGCCTTCTCCGGTACATCTGACCTGCTGCAGGGGCGGGGCTGGCTCCTGGGGCCCTGCCGGACACCCCACAGGTGACTGCGGGCGCGCCAGGGACTGCTGGCGCGCTTGGGACGGCGGGCGCGCCAAATGTGCTCGAAGGTCCCGAGACTGCTTCCACGCTGTAGGCTGGGTCGGGCTGGAGGCACCTGGGCGGCCCCCAGCCTTGGGTCGGGTCGGAGGAGCCAGAGGAGGCGCGCAGAGTTTCCCCCGAGTTCTCTCCAAAGCCCTCCCCAGAGCTGCCGCGCAAATCAGCCAAGACGCTTGCAGCCAGCAGGTGGGGCGCGGCGCCGCCCGCGCCGGGGCTGGAGGCGGGGACCTGGGAAAGCTGGGGGACCGACGCGGACCCCGGTGGCCCCGGACCCGGCAGAGCAGACTCCGGCGGCGCCGCACCCACCTCCGAGCTGGCGGCTCCGCCTGCGCCCTCGGGGTCCGGCGGGCGGTGGTGAACCACGGCGCCCGCGGACATGGACACCAGGCACTCGGCGGCGAAGTAGTCCAGGCACGCCACGGCGGCCGACATGCTGCGCCCGCCCGGCCGCCGGCGAGCGCCGTCAGAGCGCGGCCGGCCGCGGGCGAGAGAGTTCCCGGGAGCGTCCGTCCCGCCGCCTCGGAGCGAGAAGCCGGAGGCCGGTGCGCGCCGCTCGCCACCCG
>NW_004624783.1:5551853-5593603 GCF_000247695.1 Heterocephalus glaber | reverse complement strand
CGCGCGGCTGCCGGGCTAAGTCATTGTTAACAGCCTAAGAAATTATCTTGTCTCGGCGCCCTTTCTTCTGCTGGCGAGCCAGGTAATTTTCTTAAAGCGAAAACTCCCCGATCGTAACTTCTGAGCAGCCTGCCGGCTTCCCCCCCCGCACCCCACCCCCCGTCGTGTCCGCTGGTCCTCCGCCAGCTGGGTGTCCAGCGGAGTCCGAGAAACTTTTTTTTTAAAGGAAAAAAAATGCTAATACCTAACTTGTCTTTCGATTCATAATTGCGATCGTTAGCTAAGTGGTCTGGAATTGCATTTCACTCCAGTTCTCCGCTTGCAGACCAAACTGAAAATATCCCCAAGTCTGCATCAGAAAAAAAAAGTTTTCTCATTTAGCAGTTCAACTGTTAATCCAGGGTCGGTACTAATTCCCTAACTAGATCCACTACGTAGCCATTAATTAATAGCATTTTGAACCAGAAACATATTTAACCTTGGAAAAGCAAAGAAGCTTCTCATGGTTGTAATTGAAACTTAAAATCCTTTGAGTAACGATATAACTGTTCAACCAACGAAAGAAAAATGCAGGTTTAAACTGCATTAACCTGTCACAGGCATACAAACAAATTTCCACGCTGAAATATAAATTATAGACTAGCAGCGAGATAAACACATTAAAATGGACTCCCACAATTTTAATAATAGAAAGTCACGTTTCCAATTAGGCAACATCTTCTATTTTTCTTTTGACAAAAATTAAAAATAAGAAAATACAGCCAATGCTATAGAATGCTCAGATGGTGCTTATGATTGTGGAAGTTTTTCTTTTTTTATAATCAAGTATGTGAGTAATTTCTTTTACGTGTCTTCGTTGCTTTCAGTTTGCTCTTTTTCTAAAAAAAATTTGCAACACGTAGAAAACAAGCAGGACAATTCTAAAATAGACATCACAGTTTTGGATGTACACAGGCTTTACTTTTATAATGAATCATGTACATTTTATTTGTAACCAGTACGTTTTCTTCTGAAAATTAAAAAAATACAGATGCAGCAAGAGTAACATACGTTCATGTGTTTACTTACTAGAATAATCAAATGGGGTTTTGCCAGGTTTGCTTCAGGGTTTTTATTTATATTAAATGTTACAGAATTGAATGTCACTTACTTTCCTCCCCAGTCTCATTCACTTTTCTTCCTCCTTAACTTCCCAAGGTAATGAGCATTATAAATTGTATATCCCAGCAGCATTTGTTATACTTTCCTTAGTCAGTGACCTATATGTATAAATATATATGTATCTATCCATGATTATCTATTTTAAATTTTTCATAAATGATACAGTAGTGTACTTACCATTTTGCATTTTGCTTTTCTCCCTCAGTGTGATTTTGAGAACTCCATGCAGGTGCCTATAGAATCTACTTTATTCATTTTAGAAGTTTTAAACTAATATTGTCAGCTTTATTATTGTTAAGGAGATTCCATTTTAAAACTGATAATTTTTGCTAAAGTTGCTTGCCTCAGAATTTCACGATTCACAGTCTACACATTAAAATCTCTAAGAATTCTTTACTAGCTGTTTTTCTTTTAATTTTATATTTAGAAAAAAAGTAAAGATATTTTAAAATGCAGAGTATAAGCACCCATGTACCAGTTCCATATAATTAGTAAATGTTACCATTTGTCATATCTGCATCAGATCTGCCTTGAAAAATTGAACTATTAAACATTTCTGATAAAAACTGAAGCCCCCTTTGCATTCTTCACAATACTATTCTCTACCCTTTTCCTCAAAAGCAAACACTATCATAAATTTGGTATGTAACTTTCCAGTGTAGGCGTTACACTTTGCATATGAACTCATGTGGAATATTGCTTTGAATGATTTTAAAATATACACATGTGATGATAGACTGTAGATATCATTGAAATTTGTTTTTTTCCTTCATGGTATATTTTTATTTTTTCTCTTTATGTTGGTAAATATAGATCCAGTTCATTCATTTTAATCTCCATATTGTTGATCCATGCATATGAACGTGCCTTGTTTATTCATGCCCTTATTGATGAATATTTAAGCTGCTGCCAATATTTTGCTATTGCTTGTACATGTTTTCCTTGCACCTATGTGAGAATTTCTCTGTGTATCTACCTAGCTGGTGAATTGCTAGGCTGCACACACATTTTCAGTTTTACTACCAGCTACCAAATGGTTTTCCAATTTGTGCACCCCTCAGCAATGTATGAGAGTTCTTATTTTCCTTGCATGACATTAAGTACTTTCTCAATTAAGACTTTTCTTATTTCTGCCAGTTTGATTTTTAAAGAATTCGGTGTCTTCTTGTTTTATTTGAATTTCCCTCACTGCCAGTGAGATTGAGTGCTTCATATATTTATTGGCTGTTGAAGTTTTTCTGAGTTTGTGATTTGTTTTTTCAGTGTTCATTCATTTTTCCAATAGGCTGTGTATGTTTTTATCTTTTATCCTTTTTGATTTATAGGAGTTCATGTGTGTAAACATTCAGCATATTGTCTCAATCTACAGCTTGTTTTAACTTTTGATGTCTTTTGTACTATAGAAAATGTAAAATGCAGTGATATTCACTCTTCTCTTTTTTAATAGTTTGTGCCATTTATGTATTATTAGGGGAACTTTACACCAGATGTGTGAAGATATCCTATATGTCTTTTACCTTAATATTTTTAAAGTTTTGTTTTTCACACATAAAATCCATCTATCTATGGCTTATCTTTTTGAATGACATAAAGCAGGAATTAAATTTTACTCTTCCCCTCAGCCCCAATATAGAAAGCCTGTCATGATCTGATGTACAGAAGAGTCTTCATATCCCTATTATTGGGTAATGCTACCATGATTATAAATTAAATTTCCATATATTTATAAATATGTTCCTAGCTTGTCCTTTCTCATAGATCAAACCAATTCTTAGCCAATAGCACACTCTTTGTTTTTGTTTTTTTGGTACCGGGGATCGAACTTGGGTCCTTGCGCTTGCGCAGCTGGCGGCAAAACCATTGAGCTAAATCCCCAGCCCAGTAGCACACTCTTAATTACTATGGCTTCATAATGAGTCTTGATATGTATGAGGGCATGGCCCCCTCTGTTCATTTTTTAAATTGTACCAGCTATTCTTGGACTTTTACTCTTCTGTATGATTTTAGCATCAGTTTGTCAGGTTCCTTAATGAAAAATTTTTTTTGGTATTTTGTTGAGTTAAATGTACAGGTTAAGGGGGCCGGGGATTTAGGCTGGGGTTCCGCCACCTGCCTTGCAAGCGCAGGGTCCCAAGTTCGATCCTCAGTACCAAAAAAAAAAAGTACTGGTTAAATTTGGTGAACTGTGACATCTTTATTAAATTTAGTAATCCAATGCTTGAATGTTATTCTGATTTTTAAATATCTTTCAATAACATTTTATAATTTGTTTATAAGATGCTTGTGTTTATTTGCTAGGTTACCCCCCCACCCCAGGTATGTTATGGCTTTTGTTGCTAGTATAAGTGGGGTTTTAAAAAATAGGTTATTACTGCTGTTTGCAAATGCTATGGAGTTTTGGAATAATTTTATTGTAAAGGCAAACATGCTGGCCATTCTTATTAAATAGTTTATTTGTAGATTCTTTTGTCTCTTCACTTAAATAATCACAGTATCTGTAACTAACATTCCTGATACTGTTTTCCCTTTCTTACCTCATTGGGTGGCCTGGGACCTCCCACAGAAAGGTGACAATGAGCTTTATTTTCCTATTTCTATTGCATAGAGAGTGTTTCTAATAATGTGTCATCATTATCATATCTGTTGTGAGTTTTTGGTAAAAACCCTTTATCAAGTTAGGGTAGTGCTCTTCTAGCCCAGCTGTGTTTAAAGTAGGAATATTTTAAATCATAAAATAAATATTGAATTTTATTACTTTTTCTAAAACACAGAGATGGTTATAGGTTTTACCTTTGATAAATAACAATGTGACAGGTAACATTGATAGATTTTTCTAATGTTAGCTTCATGTTGAATTCCAAAGTAAATCCTGTTTTGTCATTTGGTACTTTTTTTTAATATGTTGCTTCATGTAATTTGTGATTTTTAAAAAATTATAGCATCTTGTTCATAAGTATCATTGGCTTATAATTTACATTTCTTGCAAAGTCCTTGTCCATATTTGGTGTTGGGTTACACTGCCTTCATAAAATGCATTTAGGAATTTCCTTCGTTTTCTATATCCTGTGATGGTTCATATGAGATTAGGTTATTGTATTATTTCTTTGAATGTTTGGTAAATTTCTTCTGTGAAGCCACCATATTTTAAAAATTCAACTAAATTTCTTTAATTTAGTTATTCTTCAATTAATTTTGATAATTAACATTTTTCTTAAAAAATTAGATATATTTAAATATTTAAAATTTTGGTAGTTTATATTCTTTTATTCTAAGATATAACACAGTATCTGTAGTCATGTTCTATTTTTCATTCTTGATCTATACTTGCCAATTCTTCCCTTTTTTTTGTCATAACAAAGGTTTTCTATATTTTTAGATAAACCTATAAATGTTTGTTTACAGTCTTCAAATGGGCAGCTTTTATTGACCATATTTCTTTTAAAATATATTTATTTAATTTTTGTGTTTATCTTTATTAATCCCTGATATTTTCATTGAACTTAATATGCTACTCTTGAAAAAAAGTTTTTCACATTATATTCCTAATACATTAATTTCCAATCTTTCTTTTCTTTTTTTTTGGTACTGGGGATTAAACTCAGGTCCTTGCATTTGCGCAGCAGGTGGCAAAACCACTGAGCTAAATCCTCGGCCCTCTTATTTTCTAGCATAAATTTAGGGCTATAAGTTTCCCTTCAAGGAAATTGCTTTATCTATGGCCCACAGGTTTTCAAAAGAGTGCCATCATTGCCATTTGGTTCTAAATACTTCATAATTCTGCTGTGATTTCTTAAACATTACATTTTCAGAAAAGTGCTTTTTCTGAGTTTCCCTAGTATTGTATCACTTGAGCTACTCTCTAACTAGTGCTCATTGTGTAACCTCTTGGGTTCTGGCTCTGGAAGTATAATTGGGGATTATTTGAAATGAAAAGTCAAAAACGGTAATTTCTCAACATGACATATATGGTGAATTTCAAGTAAATGTTGCTAAAATCGTTTCTTTCTCCCAAGCCCATTCAGAAGCTTCCAGAAAACCATTCAGATGTTCCTGAAGGCCTTGAGTAGCTGACCTGGCCATTCCTCTGGTCATAAGTTGTTCTAGTAGGTATTCAACAAATATGCCAAGAATAAGTGAATAGGGTTTTTATAAACTAGCAGATTATCATTACTATTAATTCATGATTGCCAACTTCACAAAGACAACATTCCCAGAAACGCTGCAAATCTGTTTGCATTTGGGTTGGTCTTCTTCCTACCTTTTGGGAAGAGCTACTCCGTTCTTAGCCCATTACCTCTTGCTTTTTCAAGGTCCATAATTCATTACATATCTCCCTTCTCTCCAACATCTTCTGTGCCTCCTTCTTTACAGAATAATTTGAGTCAACATTCAATAATGGACCAATAGCTTCAATTTAAAAAAATCTCATCTTCCCATTCTCTTCTAGTTCCTGCCATACCTACTTTGCCCTTCAAAGCCAAATTTCTCAAGTGCTGAGTATATTTTCAGTCACCATCTCCTTAGCTCCACATTATTAAAAATGCTCCATACTGGGCCGGGGATTTAGCTCAGTGGTTTTGCCGCCTGCTGTGCAAGTGCAAGGACCTGAGTTCGATCCCCGGTACCAAAAAAAAAAAAAAAATGGTCCATACTGAACCCTCACTTTACTACAAAAATTCTTTTTGTTAAGACCAACATGAACACACAACAGTGTGACTGTACTTTGACACCACTGAACTCTTCACCTTCAAATGGTTAAAATTATAAACTTTACATTATGCATATTCTACTACAATCAAAACTGTCTTCTTTTAAAAAAAAAAAACAAAACCATTGGCCCCCTTGTTGCTAAATCCAATCGTCAAATAACTAGAACTCTTAGAATAGTTGAGCAATCCTTGAAACATTCTCTTTTTTTGGCTTCTGTGATACTACATTCTTTTGGGCTTTCTTCATCTTTCTGTTCCTTTACAGTTGAAGTCTCAATTACTTGTTTTGCCCCTTTCAACTAACCTCTACAATTTAATCTATCGTAGACCATCTTCTCTCAAGTCTACTCAGTCTCTCTAGGTAATTTTTGAAAACATTTTCCATGACTTAAGTATACTTGTATACAAAATGACTTCTGAAATTATCATCTTTAGCCCAGATACCACTTGGTGACAGAAAGTTTTACACTGTGTCCATCTAACCACTTGATAATTCCACAGTCTTCCAGAGATGTCTCACAGATACCTTAAATAATAAATTCAAAAGTTGAATTCTTGGTTGTTACCCCCAAATCTACTCGTCCTGCATTTTTCCCTCTCTTAGTACATAGCACTTCCATCCATCCTATTCCTCAACCCTGGTGTCATTCTTGATATCTTCCTTTCCATGAGCCCTCACATTTAATTCATCTTCAAGTGTGGTTGATACTACTTTCATCTATATGTTGACTATCCACTTTTTTCATTTTCCCTGCCAATAACCTAATCCAAATCATCTTCATTTTTTATCAAACTACAGTGATACTGAGTTCCCTTAACTGATTCCTGTGCTTCACTCTGGCTCCATTTCAGTCTTTACTCCATGTTGCTGCTAGGTGACAAAGTCCTTAAGACCTTCCAGTCACAGCTAAGACAAATCCAAAATGGCAGGCAGTAATCCAGCTCCTGTTTACCTCTCCACCTGATTTCTGATTTAACTTTATTCCGGCTTCCACTGGCCTTTGAGAACACTAGTTCCTCAAATGCTCAAGTTAGAAACCTTGTGTATGCTTTTTCCTCAACCTAGACAGCTCTTTCATTCTGACTGAATAATTCTTATGTATCATTCATTCATCATTACTTCCTCCAAGAAACATCCCATTTCCAATCTAAATTGGGTCCCTTCTGTTATACAAGCATCCATTTATTTAACAAATATTTATTGCATGGTTCTTGTCCAGCTGGCATAGTCTGAGGCATTGGAGATGGATCAGTGAACAAAATAGTCTCTGCTGTCATGGAGCTTACATTTTAGTGAGGGAAGACTGATAACAAGAAAGTAAATAAGTAAACATATTTCAGATAGTAGTAACTGCTGTAGAGTCAGTGTCAGCACTGAGTCAGTGTCAGACCCAAAAGGGAATATTTTATGTAGCATGTTCAGGCAAGGCCATTCTGATAAGGGGAAGTAGAGGAAATAAGTCTTGGAAAAATCTAAGACAGGGACAGAAAATCCAAAAGTCTTGAAACAGGAGCATGATGGGGTGCTGAACAACTTAAAGGTTTGCATTAGTTTTCTGCCACTGTTGTAGCAAATTACCATACATTTAATGGCCTAAAACACAAAAAATTGTTTCTCCCAGTTCTGTAGTTCAGAAGTCCAAAGTAGGTTTCAATGGGCTAAACAAAATAAAGCCATCAACAGGGCTGCATTGGCTTTTGGAGATCCTAGGTGAGAACTGGTTTCGTTGTCCCTTACTGCTTCCAGAGGCAACTATCTCTTAGACTCCTTTCTCCATCCAGCAATGATGGGTTGAGTCTTTTTCTGATTTGTATCACTCTTCTGCTTCTCACTTCCATTTACAAAGATCTGTGTGATTACATTGGGCACACTTGAAAAATCTGATCTCCCTATTTCAAGATCAGCCAATTAGTAACCTTTGTTCCATCCGCTGCCTTAACTCTGCATTGCCACATAATGTAGCATCTTCATGGGTTCTGGGTATTAGGATGGGGCATCTCAGGGAAACCATAATTCTGCCTAGCACAAGGCTGAAGCAGATTAAGCAAAATGAAACATGGTAAGAGAAGAAAAAGCCCTGGGATCTGGCCAGGTGGGAGGCAGGTCATGTAGCACTTTGCAAAAGGGTAAAGAGTAGGATGCGACTCCTTAAGGAGGATTTTGAATAGTGAAATGTACTTTTTAGAAGTTCACACTTTTGCTGTGTGGCAAACATAGTAGATCTCAGGCAAGAGTAGCAGCAGGATATCAGTTAATAAGCTACTGCAGAAATCCGAGTAAAAGGTGATGGTGGTTTGGATCAGAGAGGTAGCAGTGAAGGTGTGAGATGTGTTGGATATAGAGCATGCGAGAAGGTGAGGACCCGTGAACAACTGCAAGGATTTCAGCCTGGTAACTGGAAGACTGTCCTTTCTATTTTGAGATGGGGAAAGCTTTAGAAGAATCAGAATACATGAGACGGGAATTAGGAGTTTGGCTTTGAAGAGTTGGAGATGCCTCTGAGGCATGTAAGTAGATGCAGAGTAGGCTGTTGGATCCATGAGGCTACTTTTGCAGTTTGAAGTCCAGCTGCATCCCTGGCTGAGCAACAGGATAAAAGGATTTTTTTAAAAAGCTCTATATTTCTATATGTATGTCTCTGGAGGTCAGGAATTTTAACACTTAGTAGGAGATTTTCTCAAAATTTCATATATAATTGTTTAGTATTTTTAGTGTAATCTCAAGTTATTATTTATTATTAAAACTAATACTAAAATATAAATATCGAAACTTTGTATTTTATAAAATCTAGTTACATTTATTTATTTATTTTTGTGGTGCTGGATTTTGCAAGTGCTAGGCCAGCATTTTACCATTCACCTCCAGTCTCAAAAGTCTAGTAATTTTTTTTTTTTTTTGGTACCGGAGATCAAACTTGGGATCTTGCGCTTGCAAGGCAAAATCCCCAGTCCCAAAGTCTAGTAATTTTAAACCTGATGTTTTAGGTTTAACTGATAAACCTTTATGTTCTTTATCATCAAGTTTCTTTTCAATCCAAACTTCTTTTGTGTTACATTCAAGCTCATGTTAATCTGTGTGAACTATATATGACCTTATGATCTTGGTCAGCAGGTAAAAAGCTATAGTTAGATGGGAAGGATAAGTTCAGCTGTGCTGTTGCAGAGCCCAGTGACTATAGTGTTGTACAGTACAGTGTCTGTAGTGTTGTGGACTTTAAAAAATAACCATAAGTGGTAGGAGAACATAGTAAATACTCAGTAAATACTTTTACATGAAGCTGAGAACAAAGACCCAGCTGAGGTGTCTATATGAAGACAAAAAGAGAGTGGGTGATGTAAGTTTTATAGAATAATAGCCCAGTAGTTCAGCAAATATGTATTGTGACTTCGGAGTTTAACAGGCCAGACTCAAAACTAGGAGGGAATGTAAGTTTGAGCACCTATTTGACAATAATCTGTCAAAATGACAATGTGCGTAATCTCTGACTTGGAAATTTCACACCTCACTTATATGCCTTAGGGAAACTCTTGTATTCAGGCCTCAGAGATATCTACAGGTATGTCAATGAGGCATTTGCTGTAGGTTTTTTTTCTTTTTTTGAGACAATGTAAATGTCATGAAAATGTAAGGCACTACTACATAGGATTAAAAATAAATGATGAACCCAAACTTGCTAGATCATAGATAATGCTTTCTGCTTAGTAAATAGAGCAGAAAACTCCAAGACCTTAAAAGACGATGTCTAATAGACCATTTAATTTTGTTCCTGCATGTAATCATTACTTTATCAGCATGTAATATTTTGTCAATAATACAAACTCTGTAGCCAGGCTGCTGAGTTCTGGTTCTATCAGTTACCAGCTGAGACTTGATTAAGTTACTTTTCCTCAAAAGAGGACAATAATAGTACCTACTTCACTGGAGTGTAGTGAGAACTCAATTAGTTAATATTTGTAATGTTATTAGTCCACACATAGGCATGTAGTAAGCACTATATTAGGTGTAGGGGTGCATGTGTGTGTGAGCACACATGTGCGCATGGATGTGTGTGTGTGTGTGTGTGTGTCATGGTGCTGGGGATTGTACTCAGGGCTTTGTGCATGCTAGGTAAATGCTCTATCACTTAGCTACATTTTCAGCCCCTATATTAGTTATTATGTATTATTTAACCACGTATTATCCACCTACATATGTCTCTACAATATTATATTTCTACATACATTGAAAGTGTAATACCTTAATAAGTGTGATACACAACAAATTTAGAGCAGTAGTTACCTACCAGTATGGTATAGGAGGAAAGTAAAGAGAACAGAGTTTCAACTTATTGTTTAGTATTTCATTTATTTTTTTAAAAAACCTGAAGCAAATGAATCGGAGTGATAACATTTGTCAGTATGAGTGGTGAAAACATTGCTGACTGCTGTAACTTTGTCTATACTTTCTTTGTGTGCATGAAATATTTTCTCTCAAAAAAAAAAATCCCAGGACAGAACTGGAACATTAGATGCACCACAAATATCTGCTGAATGAATGAGTGATTAAGGAGTGGCTTGGACTGAAGAAGCAGCCTAGAGACTTCTCTGTTAGTGCGATGTGTATTCAGTTGAGGACAGTGACAGGATGTGGGCCATTAAAAGGGAAAGCTTCTCACCAGCCATGGTGGATTCAGGGAGACAATGGAACAAGGCTTTCAAGCTTCTGATGGAAAAATATTTGAATTTAAATTCTATATTCAGGTGAACCTATCATTTACATATGAGAGCCAAATAAAAATACTCTCATAAACGTGTGGATTCAGAACACCAGCCACTCAAGCCCCTTCCCTGGAAGGCTCACTACACATTTTCCAGGAAAATAACAAATGAATCAAAGATGGAAGGTGAGGAGGGACACCAAATTGGGTGACAAAACACAGTGAAACTTAAAATACTGAGTGAGGAAGAAGGAGGAGAAAGAGAAGGAATAAAAAGAGAAAAGACAAAGATATGTAACTTTCTAACCATTAAAAAATAAAATAAGAAAAACCATCAATTCAAGTAGGAAAGGGGAAAAGGAGAAAGAATAACAAAGATGGTGCATAGAAAAAAGAAAATAAAGTGCACATGTTAGCCTGAAGTAGTAATAATCATGATGTCTATAGATTTACTAACTATAAAAAGAGCTCTTCAGGTTAAAGTTAAAAGGGTAGGGAACAAAAGCTACAACTCTAAAAAACAATATGCTATTTATCTAAAATACTTAAAACAAAATGACCCAGGAATTTAAAATTAATAAAAGCAGATATACCATGCAAATGTTAACAGCATAAATGAATGTTACTTTAAAACATCTTAGTGGAGAAAAAAAAAGGTTATGGAAGATTCTATAACAGTATTAAGAAGCTCCATACTCAGAAAAGAATGGATGTGTATTCTCTTTAAACTTGCATGGTGTATTTACAAGAAAATTTCAGTAATCTCTATAAAGCTGAAATTATACAGCCTGTATTCATTACCACATGCCTAAAATGACTATTTAACAACAAAAAGCTAGTAAAAAAAAAAAACCCAAAGATGAAAACCACTATCCTCTTGGAAAGGAAAAAGCACCCTTCTAATTAACTTGGATTACAGAGGAATTAAATTTGAAATTACAAACTACTTAGAAACGAACAAATGAGTACACTGCATTTCAAGATCTGTGAGTGCTGCCAAAGTGGTGCAAATGGAAAGATTTACAGCCTTACATGTTGGTAGAAAAAAGAAATTGTGAAAATAAACAAACTGAGCATTTTCCTCAAGAGCTAGAAAAAGAACAGGAAAATAAACCCAAAGAGAATGAAGAGGTTAAAGGGAGAACTTAACAAAATAAAATAAAATATTAGACTTTATTAATACAACCAATTACTACTTCTTTGGCAAGACCAATAAAATAGATGAATGCCTGGTAAATCAAATTAAGAAAAAAATGGAGAAGATACGACCATGTAAGGTACAAGAAATGTAAAGAAACCCAGCTGAATGATTACTATTTACAACTTTAAGTAAATACAAGTAAAATTAAGATGGAATGTTTGATTTATAAAAGCATAAATTGCCAAAGTTGGTTTAATGAGAAATAAGAAATTTCCATTGACTATCACTTAAAATTAGATGAAAAAATAATCAAAGATCTACTTTTCAAAAAAGAAAAGGGCCAGGGATTTAGCTCAATGGTTCCGCCCCCTGCCTGCCCCGTAAGTGCAAGGACCTGAGTTTGATCCCCAGCACCAAAAAAAGAAAAAATAGAACCAGACCGAAGTAGTTTTGCAATTTACAGCTACTAAAATGAAGGTACTATTTATTATTTCCCATGCTTAACAAGTGGTTTTTGTTCATAACACACACGGGACAATTTTTCATTCATAAGAGGCTGCTGTTACCCTGCTTCTGAAATCAGATAAAAAGTGTCAAAAACGGGAGTGGGAGTTTAATCTTACTTATAAACATAAGTACAAATACAGTAGCTAAGTCCAGCAGTGCTTTAAAAGAATACTGCATCATACCCAAGTTGTTGACTTTTTCCCAAGTTGAGTTTTTCAGTAGAAAATATATTACTAGAATTCATTGTGTTCTCTGAAGAGGAAAACGATTATTCTATTTTTTAAAAAAATTCTTAGCAAATGAGTCATAGAAGAAATTATCTCATACTTGAAAAGTAACAACAAAAATCTATAGCAAACGTAATGCTTAATGATGAAATATTTGAAGCATTCCCATTGAAATTAGGAACAATGCGGGACAAATTCTACTACTACCATTTAACCGGTGAACTAGATCTTCCATTTAATGAAATAATTTTTAAAAAGCAAAAGTAAGATATGTATATATTGGAAAGAAAAGATGTATACCTGTTTTTGTAGACTATATTCCCATGTACCTAAAAAAAAATCCAAGAAATACCTTAAAAACTTTAGAGCTAGTAAGATTGGTAGGGTAATTAGACAGCTTAATGAAGAAAAGCATGTAACTGAATTGAAATTCACAGATAAAGGCCCAAATAAACGGGAAAACAATACTGTTGCTTAACAGAAAAATCAGGTGCTACAAAATAATAGTAGTTACAAAAATTATAAATTTAATGCTGTCCTACCCAGTATAACAATAGGTTTTTATATGGAATTTGACAAGCTGATTCAAGTTCATTTGAAAAAGAAAAACAGCAGGAAACCCTTTTTTTTTTTAGTAAATATCAAAACGTATCCTAAAGGATTAGTAGTTGATTCAGTGTCTGTTGACATAGGAATAGTCCTATAAATTGGTGGAACAAGGGCTGGGGATTTAGCTCAGTGGTTTCACTGCCTGCTGCGCAAGTGCAAGGACCTAAGTTCGATCCCCAGTACCTAAATAAATAAATAAATTGGTGGAACAAAAGAAATGGTCCAGAAACAGAGCAACCTATATGTTAAGAGTTCAGTACCTGATAAAAGTTACATTTCAAGTGAGTGGGGGAAATGATAGACAATTTTTAGAGTGTTTAACAGTTATCTTAATCATTTTGGGGGAAAATAAAGTTCAATCACTTTTATGTATGGTATAAAAATAAATTCTAGATGGTTTAGAGAGCTAAGCATAAAAATAAAAATTAAAGTATAGAATAACATTCCATATTGAGATTAATAATCTCAATAGATGTAGAATAAGTATCTGGCAAAACTCCAGATTTTGTCATTATTTCTAAGAATAGAAAGGAAGGTTCTTAATTTGATAAATAGCTTCTATGAAAAAACTTACATTGCATTTAAGGGTCAAAACCAGAATGCTTACTCTGTAAGACTGAAAATAACCCAAAGATAGATGTTCACCTTCCTACTTTTAGTCAACATTTTACTGAGGTTTTAATCAGAGCAATTAGGTAGAAAAGGCATCTAGATTGGAAAAGTAGAAATATTATCAAACATAATTGTCTATTTAGAAAATTATAATGAATCTACCAAAAAGTTACTAGAACTAAGAAGTGATTTTGGTAAGGTTTCAGGATACAAGGTCAATATACAAAAATCAGTAGAGTTTCTATGTAATAACAATGAACAACTAAAAAGTATTACTACCAAAGCTATTACCAAAAAAAGAAAAAACATTTAGTATACATTTAATAAAATATGTAATGTCTGTGTACATAAAACTACAAAACACAGGTAAAAGTCAACATATGCCTAAATAAATGCAGCCTTCCATAAACTGAAAGACTCACTATTGTGTAAATGTCAATTCTCTTCAAACTGATACATAGATTCAGTGTAGTTCTAATCAAAATCCTAATAGGATTATGACTTTTATAGATATCATATCTAAATTGATATGGAAAAACAGAGGAACTAAAAACAATTTTTCAAAAGAATAAAATTGGAGGACGCATTTTATTTGATTTCAAGAATTAATCTAAAGCTACAGAGATTAGGACAGAGTGGTACTAGTAAAAAAATAGAAACATAAATTGATGGAGCAGAAGAGATACTCCAGAAATGAATCAGATTGGCCAGCTGATTTTTGACAATTGTGCAAAAATTCTGTGGAGAAAGGATAGTTTTTTTCAGTGCACAGTTTTCAAGCAGTTGCAATTTATAGACAAACAACTGTTCACACCTTGCACCACCTATAAAATTGTGATTCAAATGGAACATAGAGCTAAATGTAAAACCCAGAACTATGAAACATCAGGAAAAAAGTACATGTTTTTCAGTTAGGCAAAGATTTCTTAGTTATGATACCAAAAGCAGAAAAGTTAGGCTTTTTAAATAATTATAATAATAATAACTTCCAATACATTAAAAATTTCTCTGCAAAAGACACTTTAAAGTGAGAAGAAAAACTATAGGCTGGAAGCAATATTTGCAAATTATATATATGGTTGGAGATTTGTATTAGAAAATAACTTTTAAAATTCAATACAAAAAAGTAAATAACCAAATTTTTAAATGAGCAAAAGACTTGAACAGACACATTACCCAAAGAGATGTATAGGGGAGGCAAATATGTATACAAAAAGATACTTGAAATTATTGATTATTAGGAAAACACAATCAAACCTACAATGAGGTACCACTACCTGCCTATTAGAATTTGTGTGTGTTTTTTAAAAAACTTGACAATACTAAGTGCAGAGCAACTAGAAAAAGAGTATAGCTGCTTGGGAAGACAGTTTGACAGTTTACAAAGTTACACACACACTCACCCTATATGATCTGTTAGTCCCCTAGGTATTTAGCCAAAAGGGACAAAAACTTATGTTCACTAAAAATCTAATGGAATATTCATAATGGCTTTATTTATAATTGCCCCAATCAGAAATAATTTAAATTTCCTTTAGTTGATAAATGGACCAACAAATTATTGTACTTCCATGTAATAGAATACAGTAATAGTACACAGTAAAAAGAAGCAAACTTATTTACACAACACAGATGGCGGTCATTGCATTATGCTAAGTGAAAGCAGTTCAAAAAAAGGCTACATCTTTATGTTTCCATTTTATGAAAAATTCCTTAAAAATATTTTGTTGCCCAGGCTGGTGTAGGAGGAAGGGAAGGAATGAGTTTTAGGGATGGTAGTATTATTCTGTGTTTTTGTTGGTGTTATACAGATGCATAAATTTGTTCAAGCTCACAGTGTGGTATACCCCAAAGAGAATTTTACTCCATGTAAATTAAAAAATATGAATTTTAAAATTACTGTGAAAAATTAGACCTTCTTTGTAATTGTTCAGTATAGTAGGAAGACATGAATCCCAGAAGCTATGAAGGAAAAGGCTCACAGATTTGAATCCTACAAAATATTAAACTTTTTAGGACAAAAGCCACCATAAATAAATTACAAAGTCAGGCTACAGATTCATGAATTTAAATTTTCAGCAAATATTTTAGACAAAGGAATAACATCCATAATAAAAAGAGTAGCTACAAATTTATATGAAAAGAGGATAAATGAGACATGCATGGGCTGGGGATTTAGCTCAGTGGTGCTGCCGCCTGCCTTGCAAGCGGAAAGTCCAGAGTTCAATCACTGGTACCAAAAAAAAAAAAAAAAAAGACAAGGGGTCGAAATACAGGAAATACAGGAAAAAGTAGAGGGAGCTCACATATTCCAAAGCATCAGTAAGTATGGAAAGACTCACAACCTCACTGTCCATCAAAGAGCTCTGAATTAAAGCACTTACGTAAAATAATTTCAACCATCATATAGGCAAAGCTTTCAATGATTGCTAAAACCCAACATTAGTGATGGTACACCCTGAGGCAACGGGTACACCCAGAGAGATTTTTAGGGTTATAAACTGGTATAACTTTTGAAAGATAATTTGGTAGTAGCTATTAAAAAATTAAATGTGCATACTTTTTGACTCAGTAATTTCACATCTAGGTATTAAAACCATAAAAATATTTGCACAGGTTTACAAATATGTATATAAGTTTTTTTATTAGAGCATTGTTATAGTAAAAAATAGGGATCAAATTAAACATTTATCAGCAGAGAGGTGTTTACAATCATGGACACACATGTAAGTACTGATATAGTACTTACAATGAAATCTATTATTAAATGAAAGAAGCAATATGGTAACAGGAAAACATGCATATTGATCCTATTTGTTTTTAAAATATCAAACCTGTGTGCGCATGTGCATGCGCACAAACACATACACACACACACACCGAGTAAAGGTTTGAATAAGTGCACAGTGAAGTTCAGGTAGTAGTTCCCTGTTGGGGTCAGGAGTGGTAAGATTGGGCATCACGAAGGAAACTTACATTTTTTTCACTGTATGTACTTTGGTCTTATTTGGCCTTTTGGTCTTTTTAAAAATCTATTTTCATTTGTACATGTTTGCAGTACATAATGTTTACATTCCTTGTGTGGAATTGGTACATGCACATTTGAACTTTTTAAATTCAAAATATTTATGTTTTACTTGTATGGTTTTTAAAAATTAATGAAACAGAAGCATAGTTCAAATATACTAATACATTTTTAAATTAAGTTCAAATAGAAAACAAGATGGTAAAAATTTCCGAATCATGAATGGAGAAATAAGTAAATTTGATTACTGTAAGAAAAAAGAAAGAAGCAAATATTAAAAATAGAAACCATAAAATAAATAGGCAGAACAAAGATCAAGTATAACTTTTCTCATGATATCCGTGAATGCTCTAAAAATATCTATCAAAAAGCACAAGACTGAGCCGGGGATTTAGCTCAGTGGTTCCACCGCCTGCCTCGAAAGCGCAAGGTCCTGAGTTTGATCCCCAGTACCAAATAACAACAACAACAATAACAACAACAACAAAGCACAAGACTCTCAGGTTGAGTAAAAAAGAAAGAGGGGCCGGGGATTTAGCTCAGTGGTTTCGCCACCTGCTGCGTAAGCACAAGGACCCGAGTTTGATCCCCAGCACCAAAAAGAAAGAAAGAAAGAAATTTAGCCATAAGCTGTTCATGAAATTGACAGAGAAAAATTGGACAGTAAAGATTTGGCAAAAATATCAGAGACAAATGCAATGAAGAAGACCCTATCCTCAGGTGCTAATACTGTATGAAAATAATAATTGAATTCAATATCTGAATATCAAATGGAACAAAGGGAATTATTTCTATATTGATATTTTATCAATATTTAGAAATGGAATATTTCTAAATGGTAGACTGAAGTAAGAAGGCATTGCATTCTAGAACATAAACATCTCTGTAGGGTTATTTATATTGTGGTTAGTTATATTCTGATGCTGATTTATTTACAGGGAAACTCAACATAGTCAAGAAATTGCTAATGTAGAAAGATCTACAATGGCCTGAAAATGTTGTGAATTAGGAAGTGAAAACACAAACTATATAATATAACTATTGTATGATCTCAATTTTGTTTCAAAACTATAAAAAAGAAAAGGAGCCCAAGGCTCACAGAGTCAGAGCTGTCCCCTGTGCATGGTGAGGAGGACAGACAGCAGTCCTGAAACGGAACAGGCCTATGTCACGCATGAGGACATAACACTGCGTGTTCAAGCTGGGCTTGAGAAGCCTCCCTTTAAATGCTTTGACTGACACTTCTCTTTGCTGTCCAGCCTTCGAACAGGCTGTATTTCTTGATTACCATACCTGGACTGCCTAGTGATAATGTGCTACCCCTTTTTCTGAGACTTGTGTCCACCATCCTTAGTCAGTGCAGCTTATGTGATTGCAGTATTTGGTTCAGTTACTGATGTTGTGGGACATCCCACGATGTTAGGTGGGCCCTGACTGTGGGAAAGTGCTGTATGTCCTAAGGCACCAGATCCAGTGAGAAGGAATACAACTCTGGCTTCCTCTAGGGAACAAATGGTGTCTTGGAGCTCCCGCTGGAAGGCTTGCTGTGTCTCTCCTGATAACCTCTTCATAGTTTCTTCTGGGATTGGGTTGTTAGGGCACTGAAAATGGGGTAAAGTAGGAGAAAATTGAGAAAATACTGCAATGGAATAATTAGCTCTGAATTTGCATAAGCCATGGCCAATATGTGCTCTTTTGAACTAAGCTTCAGATGGCATATTGTCTCTTCCAGGATGTTGATTACTATCATGAGGCCAGAGAGTGTTCCCAGGCTCTGTGAGCTAATTACTCTCTGTCCTCTGAATTACCTAGAATCATTAGAATTTTAGAGGTATCCTAATTGGTGCACTCCTGTAATTCCAGTGCTGAGAGGGGCTGAGGCAGAGGGATCTCAAGTTTGAATTCCATCTGGGCAACTTAGAGAGATCCTGTCTCAAAATAAAAATTAAGAAAAAAGGTTGGGGATATAACTCAGTATGAAAGACCTGGGTTCAGTCCCCAGTACCAGTAAAAAATAAAGATGTGTCCTACTACCAGTAGGGACAGAGGCATTAAAGTTATGGGCAAGAATAGTTGAGGAAGAGATTAGATACTGGTAACACCCCTCACAATCTCAGGAAATAATAGGGGAAGACTGGCATCAAACTATAGCTGGGACTGACTGTGAGGAGAAGGAAAATTCAGTCTTTGCAACAGTGACATAATTCTAGGGGTAGACTGTGGAAATCCACTCCTGTGCGGCAGGATGCAGGTTCATGGAAACATTACGACTTGGTACATAAAGGAAGGAAATAGTCTAAATTTCAGCAGAGATTTGCGTGAGATCAAACAGATGAGTGGAAACCAATTGCTCTTTACTAACCATCTGTGACCCTTAGAACAGGGTTCTTAAAATTGAGCCTGAATGAAAAGCACTTGGTGGGGGGCTTGTTTAACCACCGACTGCTTGCAGCCCCCCCAACCCTTCCTCACCCCGAATTTCTGTAGTGGTGGCTCGGTGATGGGGCATTAGAATTAGTGTTTTTAACAAGTTCCCAGCTGATCCTGCTGCTATGCTGATCTAGGGAACACAGCTGAGAACTAAGCCTAGAGCCCGATGGGCAGGTAAATAAAGTGAATGCATGGAAAATCTAAGACTCTTCCATAATTCCAAATCCTAGATCCCATATTGAAGGACTCTAATTTATTAGATAAAGGGACCTGTGTTAACATTTATATGGCAGGTGTTGACTGGATGCTCAGGTAATGACCCTGGAGGTGCTGGATCTGATCCTTTGTTTTATAGATTCACTAGGGTTACATGTTAAGGGAAATAATATATAATCTAAATTTTAATGTTATTCAAGTTCCTTCCAACATCTTGGGAAATTCCTTCTGTGAATTTCTAGGGACTCATTTCTCAGCATCACCTTTAGCTCTGAGTCCCTTTTCCACTGAACAATAACCTTCTATGCTTGCTCCCTTCTCCTGCACATGACAGGAATGTGGATCCTTGCCCTCTTTCTCAGTCCCTTAGTTCCACTCACGGGCGATGTGGATATGTAGCACGCAGTGGACGTCTGTTGCTTTGCCTGTCCTGTGGCCCCCCTTTCTGGTCATACACCCCAGTCTGCTTTGGGGAGCTGCCCTCCTCTAATAGAAATGGATCCCAAGGTGTCCTGTTAAGGTGTCCTCCCAGCTGAGGCCAGCCAGAAGTTGTCTTCTTGGACTCTTGCCAGCCAGGGGTGCTGCCTGATGATTCAAAGAGTGGCAGACAAGCTGGGCAGCCAGTACTGCCTTCCAGAGCCTCCCTCTTCAACAAATCCTTTCCTTCTTTGATCTGCTCATATCTTCCAGTAAATCCTGTTGCTTGGAAGTTAGTCATAGTCTTGCTTGTGAAGAAAAAGAAAGGGCCACAGAGTGCAGGTTTGGAATCTGGAAAGGGTTTATATTTTACCAATACCAATAATTTAAAATGGAGTATTAGCAATCTTGTTGATTTGCAAGACTTTATCCACTCTGCCACAGGTATGTGTGGCACTGGTCGCCTCTCATGCTGTCTACTCCCTGCTTCCCGTTCCTCCTCCCACCTACTGTTTCCTCAGCTTCCCTTCCTCATCTGCGTCTTCCTCAGAGCAATGTCACTCTCCCTGTGTCTCCTGCCATCCACGCCATGGGCTGTCACCCTCCACAGCCACGGTTCTGTCACAGACTTCCTTTCATGGTAGGTAATTCCCTCCTGAAGAGGAGGAACCATGGAGACAAACCGTGGTTCAAAAAATAGAGTTTTCTTACCCTGCAACAAATTGAGTGCCTAATATGCGCTGGGTCTTACACATGATCCCATGCAGCAGATGGTTGTATCTTGTGAATGGTGAATTAACTGCCAAGAATAAACTAATGAAATACTGCTTTATCAACTATGAGAATGATTTATTGATTTTAATGTAAGTAACCTATAAATGTATTAGGATAGGGGCTGCCAAATGATGGCCTGAGGCCTGTTTAATGTTATAAAAAAACATTTTTAATGTATTGTAAAACTAAAACAAAAATCCATGTAGCAGAAATCTATATGGTTCACAAACCGAAAATACTTTCTGGCCCTTTGCAGAGAAAATTTGTTGACCTCTGGATGAGTATACTCTTGTAACAGATGACAGAGGCTGAGGTAGAAGGCCCCAGACCCTAGGAAATAAATCCACATTGGGCAGTTTGACTTGAAGGCCTATTGGGGTCAGGAAGCTCTTCCTTCCTGCCTGTGGTTGATTTTTTTTTTCTGGTTTTGGTTTTGGGGTTTGTTTGTTTGTTTTGAGACAGGGTCTCACTATGTAGTTCATACTGGCCCTGAACTCACTATGTACCCCAGGCTGGTCTCAAACTCGCAGCAATCCTCTGGCTTTAGCCTCCCTGAGTGCTGGGATTAAGGCATGCTCCACCACACCTGGCTCTGCCTGTGGTTGAAAAGAAGATGGGGGAGGGGAGAGAGGATGGAGAGGGATGGACCTGGAAGTGGGGGTTCTGGCCTCCGTGGTCTCCTTCAGAGGCTGTGTATGGATTTCCAGGATGAAGAAGATGCGTGTGGGAGGGCTGCTCCAGGCGGTGGGTATCCCTATCCTGGGATGCCTGTGAGTTCAGCAGCAGGGGAGGTAAAGGGTGGAGAATAACCCAGCTTGGGGCACAACAAAGCTAACTGATCTGGCTCTTAAGCCAGCGGTGTCCTCCTGCTCCTGCTGTTACTGGCTCCTTTAAAATTGTATTCACCTTTCCCCATCCGCGCACAGGTTCCTCTCACTTTTCGCTCTGCTTTTCTTCTTAGAGCTTCTCAGTGTCCACCTCTGATATTCTTTGAACTCACTGCTTTGTCACTGCTGGACGGGGTTTATTCACTGTGTGCCCACGGTGCCTTGGCTGTGCTGGGTACACAGTGAGTGCTTCACATTCAATTCCTGTTCATTGACTCCAACAAACCCTTGCTCCTAAAGCATATTCATGGGGAAAGGACCCCTGGAAAGTCCTAATACCTGGTCGAGAAGGGACTCTACTTGGTCAGGAAGGGGCATAAAGTCTCTCCAAATTGAAGTCTAGTGGAAATGTGACCTTATTTTGTATCTTAAATTAATAAAGTGCAGCCTAGTGGTTGTGTCAGAACCAGCTGGCTAGTATATTTTCTCCTTGACAGAATGTTTACATAGAATGGAGTTACTGACTGAAGGTTACTTACTGAATACAGAATCACAGCATAGGAACTGGCAAATATCCTGGCCTTGTGATAGAAATATATCATTCCCAGGATACAAAAACTCTTAACTGCTGGCTCCTTCTCTCATAAAATAACAACAGCCCACACTTACCTAGTGCCCACTCTGCACCAGGCCCACTTTGCTGAAATGTTCTGCATAATTTGAGTGAATTTATGAGTAACATAAGCATTTACTGTACACTATTTTGAGCATTTACTATGTACTGTTTGGGTATTCTGAGCATTTAAAAAACATTATCTCATTTAATTCTCATGAGAATCTGATGAAGTAGGTTCTAATTTTCATCCTCTTATTTCATACAAGGCATCAGAGGCAGTGGGAAGCTCGAGCAACTTTTTAAAGTCATACAAATTAGTGAATGGTGGCACTGGGATTGGAGTTCTGGCAGCCCCTATGGCTCTCCGGCACAGTGCAGGAAAAGCTACTGCCCACCTTGCCTTTCTCTGAGGTCTCTGTGGACCCCAGCCCCCAGAGCACAGGAGATCACTGCATCAAACATAGTCTAGTCACATCTTCCTCTGGAGGCATCTGTGCCCTGGGAGTGCACTTGTTTGTCCCTCTGCTGTCATCAGCAACAGTCCCTCGCTCTTTAAATGATGTTCCCCTTCTAAAAGCAGCTGCCACTTTCATTCTAGATCATGATTCTAGGGTTTCAGGAGAGACTTCTTAGTGTGACCGTGTTGAAACCCTAAGTAATCTGACAGTGCTCTTCTAATCATCACATAATTTTTGTTTTTTTCTAAGTCTGGAACTCTGCCTATTAGATTTTCCTGTAGTGACATGGGATTCAAGGGAGAATGTTAGCCTTTTAATTAAATGAATCTCTCTCTCTCTGCTGGGGATAAAAACCAGGGTCTTACCAGCCAAGCACTGTGCCACTGAGCTACCCCTCCAGTCCTCATCTAAACAGGTATCTAAAGTTTGGAACTGAGCTGGCAAGGGAAGTAGAAATGAGCTTATGCATAAACTTATTCTATTGTCCTGGAGGCAAGATACAGACGAGGGATGTAATTTGATAAAGGAACCGATAAAACTGCTTTTGCTAAGTGCTAAAATGGATAAAGCAGATACAACATACAACGAGGTGGGATATGGAGGGACCATCCAATCTTAGAATAGACATGTGATTGCAGTGGTTTAAATTCAGTCCTTGCCAGGTGGGCTGGATAATGCCTCCTAGAAGGCTTCTCAGATTGCCAACAATCTTGTTTTTAAAAAAAAAAAAAAAAAAAATCCTTAGAGCTATTTTTTGGGGATTTGGTTCCCTCCAGTGGTGTTATAAGGGAAATGCAAATTTACTTCTTTGTGTATTTCTATTTTTCTAATTTATTTATTTGGTCAACAAATCTATTGAGCACTTGCTATATACTAGGCTTTGTATGGATACAGAGATAAAAGACTCAACTTTGTTTATGAAGAGCACACAAAGCTAAGTAGACTGAAGAATGATCTACAAAATCTGCAAAGGAAGGAAGGAAGGTGTGACTACACTTGTTTGATGCAGTGATGTGCTTCACTGCAGGCCTGTGCTCGGAGGCCGGATCCACAGAGACCTCAGAGAAAGGCAAGGCGGGCAGTAGCTTTTCTGTAGGTCTCCAGCACTGTTTGGGGAGGTGAGGGGCTGCCAGAGCTCCAGTCCCAGTGCCACCACTTTGTATGAAAAACAAGTACAGTGACCTAGCCCAGATCTGAAGGGATGGAGTGAAAATAAAAGGAGACTTTCCAGGGCCCGGGGATTGAGCTCAGTGATTCCGCTGCCTGCCTCGCAAGTGCAAGGACTTGAGTTCGATCCCCAGTACCAAAAAAAAAAAAGACTTTCCAAAAGGGTAAAGATGTGATCAGAGTTTCTCATAAGAAATATTCGTTTCTTTTCCTTTATACAATGAAAACAAATGTTTATTGTAGAAAATTTAGGAAATAGAAACACACTAAAAATTGTCATAGTATTTCACCACCCACAGCATTTTCCTATATCTACTTCAAACCTCTTTTACATATAGTTTTAAACAGAAATTATGCTCATAACATTTTGTAATCTTCTTTAAACAAGTTGATATGTTTTGAAATTTTTCTTAATATACTAATTCAAGCTTATGACTTTTTCAAAATAGTATTAGCTATTTTCCCACTTTAATCTTTTTAGATAAAATTTAGGATCATTTTGTTTAGTTTTTAAAAATCTTTTTGGTATTTAAATTATAGGAAATACAGAGATTTATTTGAAGATGGTGATACTAAATATTTGTCTAGTATATAGTACATCTCTCCATTTGTTTGAATCTTTGTGTTCCCTTAATCAAATATTATAATTTTCATCATTAGGGTTAGCATTTCAATTTAAAGGTTTATTTCTAGATTAAAATATTTTTTTTCAATGAGTTGGCTATTGGATCTTTCTCAATTCATTATTTTTCTAACTAATTTTTATGGTAACAGGCATGAAATACGACTGATTTTTAAACATTTTGCAATGTTATTGATGTCTGAATTAGCATTTTAAAAAGTTAATTCTTTTGGGCCGGGGATTTAGCTCAGTGGTTTTGCCGCCTGCTGCGCAAGCACAAGGATCCGAGTTCGATCCCCGGTACCAAAAAAAAAAAAGTTAATTCTTTTAATTCTCCATTTACAATCATAACGTATGAAATGACCATTTTATATCACTCTCCCCAAAACTAGTCCTCTTGTATTTTTTATGGCATTAATAGGAAGCTCCATTATTACATGAAATAATATAGGGAGACTTGTTTTGGGTTTTTTTGAGGGGCCTTATTTCTATTTTTTTTTAGACAGATATTTTCATATCATTCCTAATTTATTAAGTTGTTTTCTTTTTAAATTTGCAATGGATACTAAATGTATCAAATGCCTTTTCTGCATCTGTATATAGTTTTCCAAACCACATAAAAACTTACCACATACAAGATAGCTTAAAACAACAATTTATTGTATGGTTTTGGGGGGTTTTTTGGTACTGGGGATCAAACGGGACCTTGCACTTGCGAGGCAGGCGATGGCACCACTGAGCTAAATCCCCGGCCCTATGGTATGTTTCTGAAGACCAGAAATCCAGAATGAAAAAATCAGTAATGTTGGTTTCTTCTGAAGGTTTCCAGGGAGAATCCACCCACACCTCTCCTAGCTTGTGGGGTAGTCTGTCCATCCTCAGCATTCCTTGGCTTGTAGCTCCGCCACTCCCACCTCACTCTGCCTGTCTTTGCATCACTTTTTCCTCTATCTTCTTTTTTAAATGATATTTGTTATTGGATTTAGGGCCTATGTGGACAATCAGGGATGGTCTCATCTGCTAAAGCTTGTCTGCCCACTTGCTCTCTCCTCTCTCTCTCTCTCTCTTTCTCTCTCTCTCTGTTATAGGGTCTTGCCATGTAGTTCAGGCTGGCCTTGAACTCTCCTTGTACCCTAGTTTGACCTCAAATTTGCAGCAGTCCTCCTGCTTCAGCCTCCCAAGTACTGGGATTACAAGTGTGCACCACCATGCCTGGCAAAAAGCATTTTTCTAAATAAGGTAGCATTCACAGGTTCCTGGTGGGTGTTTTTTAGGGGCTACCACCCAACCCATCACAGCATGCATAAATAAAAGTATCTTTTAATTTCTTTAATACATGAGTCTCTCCTCCTCCACCACCTCCCCTCTTTTCTTTTTCCTAGGAAAAATCTCTTTGCCCAATTCTACTCTTTCTATCCTGTTTTTCAGATCTCCACTTAAAGATCACTCTGCAAAGATATCCCTGGTGCAGTAGACCCAGTTAGATCCTCTTTGTGTGTATCTGTACTTTTCCATAGCCGTTGAATATTTGCCATCATATGATATCACATTCCTGTGTAATTATTGGTCTTCTTGGAGACACTGTAACTTCCATGAAGCTAAGGGCCGAGTATATCTAACACCCTATTTATCTGCAGAGATTGATGCATCAACCGACCTATAGAAGACTTAAAATGTATTTTTAGTGAAATAAACTAAATATAATGCATTAAATTAAAATTTCTCCCTTTGAACTACTCTATTCCTGTAGCAAATTGGACTTATTCATACTATATTATTCTTTTAATGTTAGAGTTTGCATGTTAATATTTTATTCAGATTTTTTGCATATATTTAAAAGTGAGTTTGATCTTTTGGTTTTCATTACTTCATTTGATTTGGGGAGCAGAATTAAGCCAGATAAATAAAATGAATTACCTGCCTTCTGGAAGTTTTGAAGTAGCATGGGAAACATGAACCACTTGGGTCCACTAACCTTCATGTCTGATTAAACATCTCCCTTCTTGCATCATTGGTGGTTTTTCTACATCTACTTTTTAACTGCTTTGGTTTCTTTCTAATTCCTTCCTGAAGAAAGGAAATATCCATCTTATTTAGATTTCAAAAAATTTAGTAAGAGTTGTATAATTAAACCCCTTCTATAGTATTTAAAAATTTATCCAACGGGGCGGGAGATTTAGCTCAGTGGTGCCGCCGCCTGGCTAGAAATCGCAAAGTCCTGAGTTTGATCCCGAGGAATCAAAAAAAAAAATCCAAAAACTCTTTATGATGTATCCTTTCTCATCACTAATGGTTTCTTTATTGTTTTACCTTTTTTCAGTTGGATTTACGATAGACTTTTTCACTTGATTTTTAAAGAAATTAAGTAACTTTTAAAATTGTGCTGGGCGGGGGATGTAGCTCAGTGGCACAGCACCTACCCGGCAAGTGCGAGGTCCTGAGTTTGATCCCTGGTACCAAAATAAATACATACATACATACATAAATAAAAAATAAAATAGTGTTATTGAGGTCTAGTTTACATAGCAATTACCTATGACAAGTGTATATAATGGTGATTTTTAGTGATGTCACCAAGTAGTACAGCCTTCCTTGTAAGTCAGTTTTACAATGTTTTGTGCTCCTAGAAAGATCACCCATGCACTTTAACAGTTAATCCACTCCCAGCCTTAGGATAATAATCTATTTGCTGTTTCTATCAGTTTTCTTTTTTGGGGAATTTCATCTAAATGGAATTATACAACATGTGGTTTGTTGCATCTGTATTCTTTCACTTTGCATAATGATTTTAAGACTCCTTCATTACAGGCATGTGACAAGAGTTTCTTCCTTTTATTCCTAATATTCCATTGTGAGGATATATTACATTTTATCAATCCATTCACTAGATGGTGGACATTTAGGTTGTTTCCAGTTTTTGTCCATTATGACAAATGTTGCTGTGGAATTTGTGTGCAAGTATTTGTGTAGACACTGGTTTTTATTTCTCTTTGGCAGAGACCTAGAATGGAATTGCTGGGTTGTATGTTAATTTTATTTGCGATCCACTTTTAAAGAAACTTGTCAAACTGTGTTCCAAAGGGGCTGCCCCATTTTACATTGTCATTAGCAATGTATGGTTCTGCACATCTTCACCAACGTTTGCTACTGTTTGCTTTATATATTGCATTCATTTTACTGGATATGAAATGATGTCTTCTGTGTGTGTGTGTGTGTGTGTGTGTGTGGCTTAATGCCTCATTTCCTTTTTTCATTGAATATTTAATTGTATGGATATAGAACAGTTTTTGTATTCATTCACTTACTGAAGGACATCTTGGTTACATCTAATTCCTGGAAATTATGAATAATGTTATAAACATTCATGTATAGGTTTTGTGTGGACTGAAGTTTTGAACTCGGGTAAATACCTAGGAGTGCAATTTGCTGGATTATAATATAAGACTAAGAAACTCCCAAACTGTCATGCAAAGTGGTTATGACATTTTGCATGCCCACCAGCAATATATGAAAATTCCCATTTCTCATATATTTATCAGCACTTGATGTGGTTCATATTTTGCATTTTAGGCATTCTAATAGTGTAGTAGAATCTCATTGTTTTAATTTTAAAATACCTAATAATAGATGATTTTTGAATATATTTTGTCATGTTTACTTGCTGTATTCTTTGGTGAGATATTTGTTCTGATCTTTTGCCTGTTTGGTTTTTTGGGTTCTTTTTTTTTTTTTTTTTGGTACCAGGGATCGAACTTGGGACCTTGCACTTGCGAGGCAGGTGGCAGAACCACTGAGGTAAATCCCCGGCCCTCTTTTGCCTGTTTGTAAATTAAACTGCTTGTTTTCTTATTACTGAATTTTAAGGCTTCTTGTATATTTTGGCTATAAGTTTTCTGTCACATATGTTTTACAAATATTTTTTGCCCATCTGGGACTTTTTTTCATTTCCACATAAATTTTGGAATAATTTTGTCTATCTTCCAAAATATATTTCTGGGATTTTGATAGAAACTGTATTAAACCCATATTATCAATTTGAGGAGAACTGACATCTTTATTCTGTTGAGTCTTTCACTGTGTAAAATAGTATACCTCTCCCTTTATTTAGATCTACTTTGATTTTTGTAGTTTTCAGAATACAAGTTTCATATATGAAAGATATATAAAAATTTGTATATTTTTATATTTATATGTATTTTTCCTTTTTTAAGGAATTATAAATGGCCTTGTATTTTAAAATTCTAGTTTCCTCGGGGTGCTTGCTAGTATGTAGATACATAAGTTATTTTTGTATGTATCTTAATCTTGTATATGGCAGTGTCATTCCCTTATTAATTTTAGGAAGTTTTTTGTAGATTGGATGGAATTTTCTCTGTAGATCATTATGTCATCTGCAATTTGGGATTTTTTATTTCTTCCTTTTCAATCTATACTTTTTTATTTCCTTTCCTTTTCTGGCTTTATTGCATTAAGTTGGAATTCCAGTATTAGGCTGAATAATAATGGTGAGCGAGGGCATCCTTGCCTTGATCTTGAACTTATGGAGGGAATATGCAGTCTTTCACCACTAAGTATGATGTTATTTGTAAGTTTTTATTCTTTCACTTTTATTTGGATTTATTTTATGTTGAATCCGTTCTTGTGCCATAAGTTTTTATTTCTTCAGTTTCTTCTGGGGTGTCCTTTTCTTCTTCCTCTTCTGGTTTAGGATAACTTGTTCTTTTTCAGTAAGGATCATTTCAGTGCAGTGGGGGAGCTCTTGTGTGGGTCATCCCACCATGAGTACTGTGGGCATCTTGGGTGCTTTGTTCACCTGGATATGTTTAATAAATAAGATCTTAAATTTAGCATTACTCTACATTTTTATGCATATGCAGCAAAAATTCTGCACTCTTTTTAAGCCAAAGCCCCTGTGTCTAGAGCCACTGGTTGGCTTGGGCACACTTATTGACTATACCACTGTAACACACATTGCTTCTATGAAGTGACAGCTTTCAGATAGTGGCTTTTCAAATATGTATACTCCTGAAGGCCTGAGCAGTTTCAAGTGTGTTCTTAAAGTGGACATGAAGATTTGAGCCTTTTGATTTGTATGCTTTTGTGTAGGTTTCTGAGTCAAGAGAGCAACAAATCATTTTCACACATCACCTCAGGCCACTCATAGGAAGAGGAAGTCTGTAGGTTTTATGTATATGACTTTTATTGAGTTGAGGAAGTGTCCTTGTATTTCTGGCTTTCTGAGAATTTTTGCCACATGTTGAATTTTGTCACTTTTTTCAGTTTCTTTTGATATGCAATTTTTCTTTAATCTGTTAATATGATGGATCACATTGACTAATTTTTAACTAGTTTATTTGAAAAAAATCCCACTTGCTCATGGTGCATACTTTTTTTTGCATTTGTTGATATTTTGTCTAAAACTTTGCATCCGTGTTCATATGTGATGATAACTTCAATCTTTCTCTCTTGTGTCTTTGTCAGGTTTTGATATGGAAGGTGGTACTGGCCTCATAGTTCAATTGGTTATGTAGTGATGTAGTGTTAATCTTCTTTAAATATTTGGTGGAATTTTCTGTCTTCAAATTCTCTTATTCTTTACTGTGTCTTCTCCGTTCTGCTATTGAATTCACCCATTGAGTTTTATAATTTAGGTTATTATATTTTCTTTTTTCTTTTTTTTGGTACCGGGGATCGAACTTGGGTCCTTGTGCTTGCTCAGCAGGCAGAGAAACCACTGAGCTAAATCCCCGGCCCATGTTATTATATTTTCTTGTTTCAAACTTTTCATTAACTCTTCTTATATATTCTGTTTTCTTCTTTCATTCCTTTATTTTACTGATACCATCTTTCATTTCCTTCAAGTGTGTTCACAATTGCTCATTGAAATAGTTTTATTATAATTGAGTTGATTTTTGTTTCTGGTGTAAGGTAGAGATATAATCTTATATTTTATACAAATACTCAGATTTCCCAGAATATTTTATGGAAAAGTCCATTCTTTTCCTCTATTTTACTGTGACAATTTAGTCATTAATCAGCTATTTCTATTTCCTGGTCCTCTACCTCTTCTCCTTGTCTTCTCTTCTGTTTATTAATAAATGTGTGTATTCTGGTGTTAATATCATACCTTCTTATTACTATAGTTTTATATTAAATTTTTATGTCTGGTAGAACTAGTTCTTTCCCTCTGTGTTATTCAAGGGTGTTTTTATGATATGTAGTTCTTTGCATTTCCATATAAATTTTAAAACTAGTTTGTCGAGTTACTTTAAAAAGTTCTGAGGCTGTATTGACCCTAGACAGTTTAGGTAGAATTGATATCAAATTGAATCTTCTAGTACAACATCTTTTGTAATTTTTTCTTTAACTTTAAAAAATTTTGAATAATTATAGTTACAAAAATGGAACAGTTGATCATATATACCTTTCACTGAACCTCCTTACTGGTAACATTTTATATAACTACAGTCCACTGTCAAAACCACAAGTTTGATATTGGTACAAGCCACAGAAGTTACTCAGATTTTTACCAGGTTACATGTATTCATTGTGTGGGCACAGTTCCCTGTAATTGTCTCATACGCACAGATTTTCTAATCAGCATCACAATCAAAAGAGAAAACTATCCTAGCACCACAAAGATGCCTGGTACTACTCATTAATCACATCCATTCTCTTTCTTTCTGATAAAAAATGTACTTTCTTCTACTTAACTGTATCTTGGAGATTTATCCATGTTAGTAAAGATACCCAATTCTCTTTAAATGCTGAGGAGAACGTCATAGTATAAATGTACCTCAATATATTTGACCATCCCCCTCCTGATGGGCTTTTACATTGTCTCCAGCTTTTCACTATTTTAGACTCTACTGCAGTAAACATCCTAACACATGCCTCTTTACAAACATGTATGCATGTTTCTCTAGGATAGAACCAGAATATAATTACTGAGTTCATGGTCAAGATATTATATTTTAATATATACTTGTTATGGTCAGTTTTTTAAACTTTAACAGTTCTGCTGACCATGTAATATCTCATTATGGTTTTAATGTGTATTTACTTGCCAACTAATGATGTCAAGCATTCATTTAGGCGTGTATTTGCCATTCATATACACTTTTTTGGAGTATCTCCTTAGTCTTTTGACTGTTTTTGCAATTAAGTTTTAAAAATTGTAGTTCTTTATATATTTTAGGTAGAAGACCTTTTTCAAATAAGTTTATGATGAATATTTGCTTCTAGTTTGGGACTTACGCTTTTCATTTCTTACTGACATCTTTTGGAGAACAGAAATTTTTCTTAATGTAGCAAAAGGTTTGTCATTTTTTTCAAAAAGTTTCACTGATTTTTAAAAATTGTTTTTCTAAACTCCTAGTACATTTACTTCTGATCTGATATTTATTATTTCTTCCTTCTAACTTTGAGCTTAAATTGTTCTTTATTTTCTAGTTTCTTGAAGTGTAGTTGAGACAGGGGAAAAGGATCCAACACACCCCAAAAGGTACTTTTCTTCTACAGCTGCCCAGATGCCTTGTGGTGGGGCCATAACTGCATGAGATGCCCCACAGCCACTTCAGGAGACATTTGCTTTGTTCTACATCCAGCTTCAGCCTGCTGTAAAGCTGTCACAGATGCCTCCATACCTCTGTAACCCTCTTCAGTCAGGTGTACAAGGAGCCCTTCCTCTGCCCATGCTCACTCTATATAAGCAGCCTCCCCCAGGTCAGTCTGGGTCAGTCAATCCTGAGACATGAGTGAGCACCATTCTGAAAGGCTGGAAGGGCTCCATGTGAATGCAGCATGGATCAGTCAATGCATAATTCTCTCTTATGCTGTATGCTGCAGTGTAAGCTGTAATAAAGCCTCTTCCAAACAGCATATTCCTGATTATTCATGATTTCTGTCTCAGGTAGTATAGGCTGAGATAGGATCACAAGTTCAAGTCCCACCTGGGAAACTTAGTGAGACCTTGTCTCAAAATAAAAAATAAAAGTGGTTGGGGACCTAGCTTAGCAGGAGAGTGCCCCCATGGGTTTGATCCCCCATACCACAAAACCCCCTCTATCCTGTAATAAACATCTCTCATGATCACACTTTCCAAAGACATCAGTATTACATTTGATGCATAGACCTTATATTGGTCAGATTTCCATACCATAATGAAATACCTAAGAGAATCAACTTATAAAGAAAAAGGTTTATTTTGGCTCAGTTTTGGAGGTTCTATCCATGATAATTTGGCTCCACTGCCTTGGGACCGTGGCAAGGCAGCACATTATGACCAGGAAGAAGGATGAGGGGAACAAGTTGGGGTCTCACAATCTCCTACAAGGGCTTGGCCTTGAAGACCTAAAAAGCACCATTAGGCCCAACCTGTTAAAATTTCCACCACCTCCCATTAACCTCAATAATACTACGCTGGGGTTTAAACCTTTGACATTCAAGATCCAAACTGTAGCAGTCCATTTTCTTATTTATATATGTGCTAACATATATTAGAATTATTTATTTTTACAAAAGGATCATACATAATGTGGTGGTTACAGTGAAGTGTCAGTTTGATTGGACCTACCCAAAGGATTGGTGGAGTACACTTCTGCATGTGTCTACGTGGGTCATAGAGGTGTGCTCCTGGGGTCCTTGTCTGGTCCTTTGCCCTTCCTCTATGGCAGTGATAGCGAACCTCTTAGAGTTTTCAATGATAACAAACAGCCTGCTGAGGCACACTGTCATAGGTTTGTCACCACTGCTGCAGTTCCCTTCTGCTTCCCAACCACTATGAACTAAGCAGCTTTGCTCTGCCATGCCCTTCTGCCATGATGTTCCTGCACTAGAGCCAGCTTACCATGGACTGAATCCCCCAAACTGAGGCAAATTAAAATTCTCCTCTTAGAAGTTGTGGGTATCAGACATTATGTTCAGTGATGAGAAAGCTAATACACATAGTATTGCAATTTTCCTGCACTTTTAATGTCCTTTGGACCATGGCTTGTACTGTTATGTGTAGGTCTGACTTTATGCTTATAAATGATGCACCACAAAGTCCTTGGTGAAAAACTTATTCCTCTCTCATACTTCATGAGGGAATTTCCACTCCCAGGTTATAAGAGTATTAATGATTCTAGACTTAGTTCTAACCCCTAGGTAGAGTGATTTATTTGAATGGTAAAACTAGGAGTGTAAAATGGGTACGAGTGGCTCTGCCACAAATGTTTGGCCTTTTGGCGCACTATTCTGCTGACCACTAGCATCTGCTCACCAGGGCTCCTCCACTTCTACAGGCAGGAAACGAAGGCCTGGGTGGCCCATCTTGGAAGTGAAGAGAAGTACAAAACCCAGCTGGCTTCACATTTCAGTTACATTCGCCTGTGAAGTTTAATGTGGACTTTGAATTTCATCATCTTAAGTTTACAGCTTCTCAAAAAACCCCTCCTTTCTCAAGAGATAAGAACACTACTCTTTTGGCTCTTTCAAATCCCAACATTCTCCATTCCCCACTGATGGACATCTGCGTTTTGTTATAGCAAATACTGCTTTTGTCCAACATTTACTTTTTATATCTAGGGTAACAGAGTTGACAATACGAATGACATTCAAAGAAACCTTCTCTAAGAGAAGTCTCTGAATCTGGACTTGGGGTCAGCACTCATAGACCAGCTAATCAACACGAACACAACAAGATGGACTGAAGAGTCTCTTGAGTCACAAAGATGGTCTATAAGGAAAACGGATTGTAGGAAATTTCCTTCCTGCACTCAATAAACATTATCAGCTCATGACAATGCACCAAGCACACTCAAAGTCCCAGCTTTTATGGAGCCTACATCACACAAAGAAACAAGCAATAAGCAAGGAAATGTCAGAAAGTAATAACTGCTCTGTGGTCTTAAAAGAGGGTGATGAGTTTCAGTAAAAATGTGTAAGTACATCTTGAACTTTCTGGTGTACACAGTATGCTTTCTGATATAAAGTTAAAAAGTAGCCATAGGCTTTATTTCATAAATTTCTAATGCTTGAGCCTTTGTTACAATGGCTGGTATATTGATGAGTGATTATTTTTCCATGGTACTTTCCATTTCATGGCTAATTCAGGAAATAGGTATCTGAATTTCAGCCACACATTGCTATTTGCCCCCTTCTCATAGTCTTCTGCACATACGTATCTTTCCAAGACACTTTAGAATGATACAAGTAACTAAATAAGTATGTATATGGATGGTGTGGGTGTGCCTATTTATTTTCAGCATGGATTCACTTAATGCATTGTTTCCAACAGAAAAGCTAATTTTCCACAATAGTCTGTCAGTGTCTCTAGGGCATCTTGATTGGGCAGCACTAGAGTTTCAGGGTGGCTTTAACACATTTTCTTATTGTTAGATTCCTTGTTTTAAAAAACCCAGACAGGGGCCAGGGATTTAGCTCAGTGGCTCCACTGCCTGCCTTGGAAGCACAAGGACCCGGGTTCGATCCCCGGTACCAAAAAAACAAAACAAAACAAAACAAAAAACCCAGACAGTCCTTGGAGTTTAGAGAAGGAACACAAAGTAGAGGATGCCAATTTGGATCACAGCTGATACCAACTGGACACTGGAAAAGCCAGCCTAAGCCTGGGTCTTTCTTTTTTAAGCAAGTGGACACTTGAGCCCTTCTAATATAAAGTTTTAATATAAAGCTAGATATCCATCTGTCCTGGGAATTTTTCCTGTTGTATATTTTTGTTTGGTGGTTTTTAAATGATTTCCTTCCTTCTGTTTTCTCTTTTTCAAGAACTGCTTGTCAGACTGACCTTCTTAATTCAATTGTTTTTCTTTCACATGTTCACATGTTTTTCTTTCAAATCTTTGACTTTTTGTTTTACTTTTGTGTAAAATTCCTTGACTGCATTTTTCAGGTCTTTTACTTTTTTTCCATTTTAACAAACCTATTTTTATTTGCCAAATACTCTTTGTTCTCTGCTATTCTTTTTTATGAGATTCTGTTTTCATTTTGAGAATTAAATATTCTATCAGTTTTTCTGAAGATGCTAGAAATTGTTTTCCAGCTCCAGTATGTGCTCTTTATTATCTGTTTCCTCTGGGGACATTTTTTCCTCTTAATTCTGCACTTTCTCTCCCATGTTGTGTATTTTCCTTAAAGTTGGTGATCCTTGCCAGGTTTTCCATTTTGTCCTGAAAATTTCCATGGCAATAATTTCTATCTGATCACAAGAGTTCTTTTTTTTTTTTTTGGTACCGGAGATCGAACTCAGGACCTTGTGCTTGTGAGGCAGGTGACAGATCCACTGAGCTAAATCCCTGGCCACAAGAGTTCTTAACATCATCAGTGATAGCTTGAAACATCTGTATGAATTCTTTCTCCTTAAACTACATGATTCTTCATTACTGATGATGATGTATTTAAATGCTTTGGTATCCTCTCACCAAAGGAGGGCCTTCTTCATCTCTGGTAAATAGCCCCGGATGACACATCTGCATGTCCAAGTGTGGTCTGTGTACTGCTACAGCTCTTTCGGATGCAAAGGCTCTCTTCGGGCCCATCCAGTGGAGGGACTTGCCCTGCAGTATCACCCATCCAGACCCTGTGACCTCACCCTTGTGGTAGTTTCTCACTGTTCTGGTAGTAGTTCCTGAAAAGCACATGGAGTCCATTTGCCTCCTGGATAATAGTTCCTTCACTTGGCTCCAAATAGGTCAATTCATTAAGAGTTCTGGTAAGGTGACTTTTATTGTAAAATTCAAAGGTCCCAACAGGGACAGCTGCAACCCTATATTTGTGGTGATATGAGGAAGTTGTTCCACAGCCCATCCTATAATTTTTATTCTAAACTCTCTTAAGATCAGGAATTATATCCTTAGTATTGGTTAGGGGTAGAGGAAGAGAAAGACTAAGGAAAATAGGAAGTGAATAAAGCTCCTAAGTATGAGACACCAACCCAATCATACAAGCAGTTTATACTTGGCTAATTGCATTTCTTTATCAAGGATAATTCCAAATTACAATTCTCCTTACCTGGGTTATTAGATTCAGGCGAACTTATTTTTTGACTCTCAAAGGCTTTAGAAGGCACAAATTCTCAGTTGCCCTGTAACTGAATGCATTATTTACAATAAAAATGTAAATGAGCTTGTAATCCTTGTTTCAGTTTTAAAATAGAAAAAGGTCTAAAATGATTAAGAGTCTTAATCAGGCAAGTAAAATTGGACGAATGCCATCATTTTAGATCCAGGAGGATGAGAGTTTAGGTGAGAAAACATTAGCTTTCATGATACAAATTTCCCTGTTAGAATAAAAAGATCAAGAAAATTCTAAGGCATGGTGTTAACACTTTACAACCAGTATCAGTGTATGTATATACACATCTTTTGTTTTTATTGTGTTGTTCTATACATACCCATAAGGGTCTTTAAAGCATTTACAACATTCTGATCTATTGATATGTGAAAATTTAAGTTGTAATCAACATCTGAGGAATTCTTTTTTTTTTTTTTTTTTTTTGGTACCAGGGATCAAACTCGGGACCTTGCGCTTTCAAGGCAGGCACTGGAACCACTGAGCTAAATCCCCAGCCCAGAGAATTCTTATTTTTGTATGTCCATTTGTTTTTTATTTATTGTTAAGTGAAAAAATATTTAGCAGAATTTTAAATGCTTACAATATAAGACACTAGATTTGGCAGGATAATAAAATGGATATTAGATGAAATGCTGATAATAAAGTGCATTCATTTCTCAGTAAGAGAACATCTTTCCTGCTTTAGGCTCTGCATAGTCTACTTTTCTAGTTCTCTTTACATCAAACCCTTCATGTGATGTTACTATGCAAAAAGGAGAAGTGGGAGATGAAGACCAGAGTCAGGGTGATCAATTTTTTCTCATGATAAAATCCTTTTTGTGGTTATGTTTCTCTCTATACCACCTTAATTCCATGATTCTTCTTCTCCTCCCTTCAGATAGCAATTTCTTCAATTTGTTTGGAACTCTACCAAGAAAAGGAGAATGGGGAGTGACCAAAAATACCTTTTTTTTTAATACTGGGGGTTGAACTCAGGACCCTGCACTTGCAAGACAGGCTCTGGAACCACTGAGCTAAATCCCCGGCCCCCCAAAAAACTTTTAATATTCATGCTAGAACTTCACCAAACAGACATATGAGAATAAATTTACTTTTAATACATTTATTGCCCCTTTATATTATCTCTCTTTACAAAAATGAAAATAAGCCCAACAAAACAACTGTACTAGCCAGCAACAAACCAAACTACTTTAGATAGGAAAAATACCAAGATTAATAAATTCTGTTTTGAACTCAGAAAGATCCTATGTACTCAAAACGAGTTAAAATTCAGATGAGAGAAAGTGTACGAACTTTCATATTAGTAATAATGAAGATGATGATTAATATGTATAAACCTCCCTCTGTTCAAACTCTGTTTTATGTCTTATCTGAGCCTTCCCAGAGGGTACCATGATGGTTCCCGTTTAGCAAATTGGGAGACTGAACTGCAGAGGAGGTACATTGTTGCTCTTATTTACACAGATATAGACCTTTCATTGGTCAGGGTTACACAGAATAATTTCTTCTTTAAATTTTTACATGTCAGTTACCTGAATCTGGTAATGCAATATAACATTTGGGTTAAATGTGAATAAGAACATGTTAAATGGAAACTCCATCATTATCAAGGTAATCCATAAGTCACAAGGATACTAAATTATAATGACATAAAAAAATGTCACTAAAGAGTTGAAAGAGCTGACTTTTCTATTAAGGCATCATTTTATTTAGGTAAAGATGGCCTCCAGCCCTTAAGATAGAGAACATCAGGCATTCTGCCCAGAACTTGCCAAGGTTCCAAGTATTAGGAGAAAAATTACAGTCCAGGTTAATTTGAGATCTTGGCTTGTGTTCAAGATGATGTGGCTTTTGAACTGAGAAAGTGCCAGGCTGGGCTGCATGGTGTTCTGGCATCCTTTCATAAAAAGAGCGTGTGTGTGGATTTAGCTCAGTGGTTCCATTGCCTGCCTCGCAAACACAAGGTCCCGAGTTTGATCCCCGGTACCAAAAAAAACCAACACACACATAAAAGGAGTGTGTGAGGGCCGGGGTTTTAGCTCAGTGGTTCCATCGCCTGCCTCGCAAGCGCAAGGACCCGAGTTTGATCCCTGCTACCAAAAAAAAGTGTCTGTGAGAAGGTAAAGGGATGATATGGGTCAAAACAAAACCACATATTTTTTAAATGAGGCACCAGTATCCTGCAGAAACTGAGTTAACCACCAAGAGGGCCTTTAAGAGTCCAGGAGACGCAAGAGGGAATCTGCTGAGACAGAAGCTGAGCCCGAGCATGGGCTCAGAGAGGCCGCCTCTCTCAGAGATGGGCAGTCTAAAGGCCCAGTGATGTTGAAGGTCCCAGGTAGAAGTCTCCCATACCACAATGCAGGTACTAACTGGGATATTGAACCCCAGAGAGTTAAATAGATCCCTAGGAATCATATATTCCAGGACCATCCTCAGGAAATCTCAAACAGAAAACAATTTATTACAGGCCTCTACTAGGTCCAAGGGAGAAGCTGAATGCGGGTGTGTGGGTGGGAGGAAGTGAGAAGGGAGGAAAGAAAGTCTTATTTTTAGCTTTTGTCAATTTCCCTAGTGTAAATACTCCTATCCCCATAGATTTCTAACCACCAATACACAGTCTTGGGACAGAGTTGGGAAGAGAATCCCTCGGGCCAGTTCAAGCCAACTGCTCTGCACTTATGAGTCTTACTGGTTCTGATCCAAAAAGAGACGACTATAGAGAGGTGATTTTGTTTGTCTCCTTCGTACTAATTATACATTCCAACAGAATCCAAACCTGGAGCTTTATATGCTTTAGTAATTTGGATGTTTCTACAAAACTTTCTATAAATGTTTTGAAATTCTTTGGCTCTTATATATCAGATAAAACCCTCTGGGCAGGGTTTCAAATGTATCTGAAAATTACTTGTAAAGCTATTAGGAGGATAAAAAAATATAATTTAAATATAATTGTGCTACTAAAATTTGTTAATTAAAATATGCTAATGTCTTTTATGAGTGGTTCTTCTGGAAAGAAGCAACGTTTTAATGCTATTTAACTATATAAATTGTCCCAGTGACATTGCCTGAACAAAAGTTCTGAAAGTCTCTGATAATTCTTATTAATTTGGTCATAATTTCTGATATCATGATAATTGATATGCATTACAACATTAAATGTTTATTTAAAGACCCTTTAAAAAGTGGAGTTCCACCTAAAACTACTTATCATAAAAGAGAAAAGACATACCTGTTCCTCACAAAAAGAATTACATGAGAGTCAAAGCCTTAAATTCCCACCCCCATTGAGTCTCACTCCTCACTACTTCACCCCACATCTGGGGAATTAGACCTTTGTGAGTCAATCAGTTGGGCTCCCTTGTTATTGGTGTCATTGGTTGAGTTTGGCAAAAGGAAAGTAAGAGACTGGACACCAAAAGAAAGATGAATCAGAATATTTCTTCCCTCTCCTTCCTTTGAAGTCATATCTTGGGCAATAACTCAATCTTTTCATGAAAACCATTCCCATTGGGCCACCTCTTCCTCAGTGACACTATTTCCTCCCTTTATCTCTTCCTTGCAAGAGGTGATAATGGCCCTGTGCTGTTACTGGTCCCTTGGCCCCTGGGTTTATTCTGTTCTCTTCATCCTGTCCACACCTCTAAAATCTTTTCTTCACTTGATCTCTTTATTCCAATTATCTGGGGTGAAGTCTTTCTTCGGCTGGGTCCTACCCTGGTGTCTTTATATTGTACCTTTCATTTGTATTTTATATTATTTTAAATTAAATGCTAAGGCAGTGCTTATTCTATGTTTGAATCTCTACAGTTCTCCCTTGGGAATATATATTTAAACCTTCATACAGCGTGAGCTCCAGCAGTCAGACTAGACATTGCCTTGTGAGTTGTTCTAGTGCATTCTGGGTGAATATTAGTCCTTTCTGATACAACAATTACAAATACTGAGACTGAAATAAAAGAAATAAAAGAAATAAAAAACTCAAAGATCTAAAAATAAAATGCATTAGCTGCTTCTACAGCAAAGGAAATGTCCTTCAATCCTATTTCTTCTTTTGTTTTTCTGCCTGAAATATTTTCTTTTTTAATTGAAACTGACATTCCTAGTGCTTCTGATGAAGCAGTAATGTACAACAGGACAGGCCTTTGCCTTGCCCCCTTCTTTTTTTTCCATAAGATGTTCTGTCCCAGAAATGTAACCATTTGGGCGATATGGTGTTCCTGCCCAATTTAAACAATGCATCTGTTTCTACCTAAGGTATCCCCCACCTTCTAGCTATGTGTCCACCCTACAAGGTTCCTCTCCATTTCTTTTCCCCAACTGTGTATAAATGGACTCAACACTCAGAATTTGGAGTGAGCAAACTCTTCTGAGCCAGCTAGCTAATAAAAGGTTTTTTTCCTTCTCTTCAAGTAACTTTCAGATTCTTGAGTCTTCAAATTGATATATCTATAACAAAGAGCTGTGACACTTGACTGTAACACTGAGCTGTTCTGCTTTGCCACAACACTTTCTTATAGCAAAAGCAATTCTAGGCAAGAATCTCCAACATGAAACTATGCTATAAAGCCACTGTGATAAAAACAGCATGGTACTGGCAAAGAAACAGACCCAAGGATCAGTGGAATAGATTAGAAGATGCAGACACAACTCCAGATGGACTGAGCCACCTCATCTTTGACAAAGAAGCCAACCATTCTCACTGGAGGAAAGATAGCCTCTTTAAAAAATAGTGCTGGAAAAACTGGATTTCAGCCTGCCACAGATTAAAACTATAGCCGTATCTTTCACCTTGCACTAAACTAAAATCAAAGTGGATCAAAGATCTAAATATTAAAACAGAAACACTAAACTTGTTGGAAAATAGGTTAGGTGGAACTCTTGAAGACTTTGGCATAGGAAAAGACTTTATGAACAAAACCTCAGTAGCACAGGAACTAGCACAGAGAATCAATAACTGGGATCTCATCCTATTAAAAATCTTCTGACAGCTCCTAGCACAGAGGAGGCTTTTGGGTAGGTGTGCCACAGCTCCCAGCACAGAGGAGGCTTCTGGGTCAGTGTGCCGCAGCTCCCAGTGAAGAGGAGTCTTCTGGGTAGGTGTGCCACAGCTCCCAGTGCAGAGGAGGCTTCTGGGTCAACATGCCACAGCTCCTAGTGCAGAGAAGGAGGCTTCCAGGCCAACCTACCACCACTCCCAGCACAGAGGAGGTGAGCCACGCCAGCACCAGCAGCACCCCTCCCTACCCCCACCCACCCCAGTCGAAATGAGAAGACACGTAAACAAGCCTCAGAACCAGATTCCAGATCACCTACAACAACTCCAAAGGGAAACAAGATGGGACAATCTGATACTCAACCACCTGGACTCCCTGAACTAAGAAAGAAAGAGGATCTGGAAAAAATGAAATCAGAAATAATTTCTCAGATAACAGCAGAGATTGTGCCCATAGTGCAAGA
>NW_004624783.1:5535506-5547348 GCF_000247695.1 Heterocephalus glaber | reverse complement strand
AATATGAGAAAATGAACAAAAGGAAACAAAGTCTTTGTAAATAGGGAGGGATGGAGGGGTTGAAGGGAGGGCAGGGAAAGGGGGAAAAAATAAGAACCAAGAGAGTATGTAAAGGTGCTAATTTGCAATTATGAATGTCATTATATTGTATACCTACAATGTACCAATAGAGGGATATACAGTTTAAAAATAAATAAATAAAAATCTTCTGTAGGGCCGGGGATTTAGCTCAGTGCTGCCGCAGCCTGCTGCACAAAAAAAAAACAAAAAAAAAAGAATGAGGGGGAGCCTCCTAACTTCAGAATATAATCGATGCTTTCCATGTACTGATTTTTCTTTCTATAGGGACTTCAGAAGGGTCAGTTGATTTCCAGAAAATATGTGTTAACAGGCAAAACCTTGAGACCTGAGCTTTTAATAAAATGAACAAAGGGCCCATACATTTTGTGTGTAAAGGTTATTTAAAGGAATAAATTTCTACTAAACTAAAAAAAGTAAATAAATAAAAATAAAAAGCTTCTGCACTGCAAGAGAAACCACCAACAGAGCTAAGAGACAACTTACAAAGTGGGAAAAAATTTTTTTACCAACTGTTCCTCAGATGAAGGACTGTCACAGGCGGAGACCGGTGGAGAGTCCTCACAGTCCTGGGCCTGACTCTCCCAACGACGCAGAAGGTTGTGGAAGAATCAGATAGAGACCGAAAGTGTAGAAGCAAAGTTGTGCTTTTATTCAGCAAGCATCCAAGACTATAGCTTCTTCTCTCTAAGAGACAGGCAGGGGTGCTCGAAACAGAGCCACCCTTGAAGGGGGGCTCAAGATGCTGGTTTTATAGTAGTTGAGCCTATCTTGCCTCTGGGCTGAGGGTGCTCCTACTTGATTGGTTAATGATTGACTTAGCTCATTACTAGGGACAACAGGGAGGGTCTTTTCAGGGGGTGGCTTTTACATCTTAGGGCCAAGGGTTTTTTGTTTTTTTTTAATCTTAGCAAACCAAACTTTGCAGGGTACAGCATGAAGAGGAGGTGCAACCGCAGACTCAACTTTTCACAGGTGGTTAAGCCTGTTCTGCCAGCTATCTGAACTCCTTCAGCAGGCAGGGGAGTGGGGTGGGGGGCGCTCATCTCTTCCTGCCTATGGGTCTCTATCCTTACAGGACTACTATCTAGAATATATAAAGAACTTAAAAAAAAATCAGACCCCCCAAATTCAAAGACCCAATTAGAAAATGGGCATCTGAAATGAACAGACATTTCTCAAAGAAGTAAAAGCAGCAAATAAACATATGAAAAAATATTCCACATCACTGGTCATTTGAGAGATGCAGACGAAAACAACACTGAGATTCCACCTCACCCCACAAAGAATGGCTGCTATCAAGAAATCAACCAGTAACAAATGCTGGTGGGGTATGAGGAGAAGGGAACCCCTTCTCCATTGTTGGTGGGAGTGCAGACTGGTGCAACCACTGTGGAAATCAGTATGGAGATACCTCAAAGAACTAGGACTGTAAGACCCATTTGACCCAGCTATTCCACTGCTGGGGATCTTCCCCAAAGAATTAAAAGAATCATACCACAGTGATATATGTGCCCCCATGTTCATAGCAGCACAGTTTATGATAGCTAAAGCTTGGAAACAGCCCAAGTGCCCATCAACTGGAGACTGGATAAAGAAGATGTGTTGTTTTGTTTTTTTTTTTTTTAAATAAAATGGAGTACTACTCAGCCATAAAGAATGAGAAGCAAGATATGGCAAATTTACAAATGTAGGTACCAGAATCAGAAAATAAAATATAGAACACTGGAACCCAAACTTTAGCATGCATCAAGGTCACTTGCAGAACTTGTTGGGGTTCTATCCCCAGAGCTACTGATTCAGTCAAGACAAGGGAGACAAGAGGACTTGAATCTGTGGCAAGCTCTCTTGTGAGGCTGAGAATGGAGGAGTCAACTTTGGGGACCACTTCAGTAAACAGCTTGACACTCACCCCAGATGGATGCCTGGTGCCCTGCAGATTCTTCTGCTTCTTACATTTATAACAGTGTTCTTTGCTGCTTATGAGAAAAAGATAAGTCATCTGAGAAACATCTGTTTGCCCCAAACATAAATTGGCTTCCTCAAGACTGTGACCTCATAAGCCTTAATTTGTCATCACAATGTAGAGTCCTGGGAAGACAGTTGTGAAAATATCTTGGATCCTTTCCTAAACTTTCTAATGGGTTTAATCAATTTCCAAAACTAGTGACTTTATATAATATATAAAAACCAAACTATATACAATATGTATGCTCAATACAATATATTCTATATTCATATTAATTCTGGCTAAAGAGATACAAATTCTTATAAAAGAACTAATTTATTTGCATTTACAAACGCATAAATGAATAGTTTGGTTTCTTACTGGAAATGGCCTGTTGCCATTGTCAGAGAGAATGGGTCAGGGAATAAATCAAATAAATACATTTTAATGTTTAACAACTTTTACACTGACCACCCTCAAAGTGAGGAGAAACTGAGAAAACAGAAAAGACAAAGAAAAAGTGGCTAAGCTCTATTAAAGCATTAGTTGGACTTATGATAAAGAAAAATACTGATAAATCTGGAAACATTTGGGGGTGTTGGGAAAATAAACTACCATTATTATATAAGTAGGTTTAATGTCACATTTCAGTTACTCTTAGACATACTAGAAAATCTTAAAAAAGAAAAGTGAGACAAAGAACTCATAAGTTTTAACTAAATCATACAGGCTTTAGAGCTCATTTTCTTTAAGTCAGCTCACAGCCAAATGACTAGCTTCTTAACTTGATCCGGGTCACTGCCATATTGGAAAATGGATTGAGGTGCAAAATCTGGGTCTGTGTCCCAGACTAAGAGGATCAGGATGAGCTTTTTAAATGATGTTCCAGTCAGACTGCCTGGGACTAGACTTATTTGAGTTACTTTAAAAATATTACATTCAATTGCCACCCCCTGCTAAATCTCAGAGTAGCCATTGGTGGGTGGGAAGGAAGTTCTAGAGTTGAAACTTTGTGTTAGTGGCACCCATGACAGACAGCTATGGGAGAAGCCTTGGAGCTAATGAATCTTAGGTTATTTCGGGGCAGGTAACTAGGGCATTTTAACTAGAAATGGTGTTCTTCCAAATTCCAACTCCAACAGCTTGAGATAACAAGTTAGCTTGCTTTCAGTGCAGACGGTATGCTTGCTTTCTGTCAGGACATATCCTGGTTCTCCTCCTTGATATAATTATTAGATAGTCCCCTTTCTATGCATATAAAAGCATCTGCTTCATGTTTAAAGCAAATTTATTCTGGAAGTATGGGCTTCCCTCCCTAGCTGAGCAGAGCACTGATAAATGTGTGCCTAGGGGATAGAAGGGTTCTTGCTGTTAACAGAACAACAAGAGGAAAACTGATGTGGAAATTTCCCTCCTGCCTTGTATTTTATTTATATTCAAGCAAGGCAAGTTTTTGAAATGCATGTAGTGAGATTCAAGGTTGAGCTTGAATTGGCATGTTCTAAATAAAGGCACAGTATCTGAAAGTCAAATCTGAGCCTCACAGCTTTGAGACCTGGAAATGCTTGCATGGTGTTTTTGACCCTTAATTCACATTCGTATTATGTTGCTGAAGTAAGTATCCAGAAAAATTGGATTATGCAGGTCTCTGGATTCTTCTCCAGCTCTTTGAAGTAAGTTCTAAATAATATATCTGTAGATTTGAGGACACTTGGTCTTCTGTTAAAAAAAAGTGCCAGGATAAGTCTTCTAAAATCCTTCAGTTAGATGGACAAGGAAAAGTTCTTTCCACTGCACATTTCAGATGGCAATATCAAGATAAAGAGAAGCCTTTTGGGAAGGCTTTATCTGGTAGAAAGACTTGCCTGCTAAAGGGTCCATTTGCATTTCCTGTTTTAATTTATTAATAATAATTTATTAGTACAAGTTTGCAATATAAATGGCTAAATTCAACATGGGTATTTGGTATATGCATATGACACAGCTTAGTTCTTTTTTAAGTCCTTTCCCCCTTTCATCCATTCTCCTGATTCCCCTCCCATTTGCAAAAGATCTACCTCCCTGTTTCCTTTTATCTATCTTTTCTGTTTATTTGTACTTTGGATATCTCATATGTTAGAAACCATGCAGTATTTAAACTCATGTGTCTGATTTATTTCACTTAACATTATGGTCTCAAGGTGCATCCATTTTACTACAAATGACTCAAATTTATCCTCCTTTGTACCAAAGTAGTATTCCATTATGTATAGACACGGCATTTTCCTTATCATTTGTCTGTTGGTGGACATATAGGCTGCTTTCAGGACTTAGCTATTATAAATCTTGCTGTTATAAACATGGGTATGCATATATCACTATAATGTGATGTTTTTAATTCTGTCAGGAAGATGCCTGATAGGGGACTAGCTGAATTGAATGGAATTTCCATTTTTAGTTTTTGAGGCATTCCCATCAGCAATGTAGGAGGGAGGTTCCTCTTTCACCACAGCTTTGCCAGCATTTGTTATTATTTGATTTCTTGATGGCAGCCATTTTTGGAGGGAATAAGATATAACGTTGATGCTGTCTTAATTTGCGTTCCTCTAATGGCCAGCAATATTGATAATTTTCTCATGTATTTATGGGCCTTTTGTATTTCTTCTAAGTAGTTTTTTTTTTCATTTTAGTTGCCCAGTTTTGATAGGTCTTATTTTGAAGGGTCTAATTTTTTGAATTCTTTATATATTCTAGATGTTAGTTCTCTGTCAGGAATAGCTGGCAAAATGTTTTTTCTCTGTAGGTTGTCTCTTCACTCTGTTGGTTGCTGCCTTTGATGTGCAGAAGCTTTTTAATTTGATATCATCCCATTTGTTGATTCAACTTGGTATTATTTCTTGTGCAACTGGAGTTCTGTTAAGTAAGTTTTTGCTTACACCTATGACTTTAAGAGTTTAGTTATTCTATCTTCCAATAGATTAAGAGTTTATGTCATAGTGTTTAGATTTTTGATCCATTTTTATTTTATGTTAGTACATAGTAAGAGATATGGATCTCGCTTCAACCTAGGTAGCAAGTGGATAGCCAGTTTTCCCAGCATCATTTGCTAAATAGCCTATCTTTCCTCCAGCATATGTTTTTGGCCTTTTAGTCAAAGACTGAGGGGTTGTTGTCTGGGGTTGTTTTCTGTTTCAGTGATCCGCATTTTCACACCACTGCCATGCTGTTTTTATCACTGTAGAGTTGTAATTAACTTGGAGTCCGAGATTGTGAAGCCTTCTGCTCCCTCCTGTTCTTATTACCCAGGATTGTTGTGGTTATTGTTGTTGTTATTCTGAGTGTCTTCTTGTTTCACCTGAATTTTAGGATTGTTTTTTCTAGTTCTTTGAGGAATGCTCTTGGTATTTTTATTTGGATTGTGTTAAATCTGTACATCAGTTTTGGGAGTATGACCATTTTGACAGTTTTGGCTATGACTGTCCAGGAACTAGGGATATCTTTTCATTTTCTGATATCCTCTTTTATCTCCTTTTTCAGAGTTATGTAGTTTTCATTGTAGAGGTCTTTCACTTGCTTGGTTAGGTTAATTCCTAGTTATTTAATTTTTTTGATGCTATTAATAATATTGCTTTCCTAATTTTTTTTCTCAGTGGTTCATTACTGGTATACAGGAATGCCATTGATTTTTGGGTGTTAATTTTATATCCTGCTACATTGCTGAATTTGATCATTGTAGCATTATATTGGTGGAACTTTTGGGATCTTTTATGGAAAGGACCATGTCATCTGCAAATGATAATTTGATTTCTTCCTTTTCTACATATATCAATTTTATCTCTTTCTCTTGCCTGATTGTTCTACTAATGTTTCAAATACTATACTGAACAGGAGTGGTAATAGTGGACATCTTTGTCTTGTTTCTAATTTTAGAGAGATAATTTTCAACTTCTCCCCATTTAATATGATGTTGATCATTGGTTTATCATAAAAGCCATTTATGATAAAGATCTGGCTATAACTACTTTTTTGGGGATTTTTTTTTTGTATCATGAATAGGTGTTGGATTTTGCCATAAGCTTTTCCTGCATTTATTTATATGATCATGTGGGTTTGTCCTTGCTTCTGCTTATGTTGTGTGTTACATGTATTGATTTGCATATGTTTAACCCAAAGCTTACTTGGTCATGATGTATGAACTTCTTCATGATTTGTTACATTCTAATTGCAATATTTTATTGGGAATTTTTACTTCTATTTTCATTCTGGTGATTGACCTATAGTTTTTTAGTTGGGTCTTTTTCTAGTTTGGTATCATAGTGATGCTGGCTTCCAGGAATGACAATGGGAGCACTCCTTACCTTTCAATTTCATTAAAGAGTTGATTTTATGGCCTCCCTAAGGGTCTTGTAGAATTTAGCAGTGAATCAATCAGGTTCTGGGTTTTCTTAGTTCATAGGTTATTACTCCCTCAATTTCATTGCTTGTTATTAATTTTTTGAGAATTTTTATATCTTCTTGGTTAAGTTTTGGTAATTCATACGGATCTAGAAACATTTCAATTTATTCCAGATTCTCCAATTTGTTAGGGTACAATTTATTATTGTACTTATTGATGATCTGGATTTGGGTGTGTTCATTTTGATTTCCCTTTTTCATTTCTTTTTTTTTTTTTTTTGAGTCAGAGTCTCCCTTTATAGTTCAGGCTGGCCCTGAACTCACTATGTACCCCAGGCTGGCCTCAAACTTGCAGCGATCCTCCTGCCTCAGCCTCCTGAGTGCTGGCTCCCAAGTGCTGGGATTACAGACGTGCGCCACCACGCCTGGCTCCCTTTTTCATTTCTTTTTTTAAAAATTAATTTTATTGGTACATTTTAGGCATACAATTCATTTACATTTATCATTGGGGGTTTGTACCTGTACATGATATATCTTGGTTCTTATTTTTTTCCCTGTTACCTGTGCACCCTTCACCCCCTCTGCCCTTACCTATTTACATAGATTTCATTTCCATTTTTTTTTCTTTTCTCATAGTTTTTCCTTTCCCTCTTTTCCTTTCCCCTTTCCCTCCCTTCACTCCTTCGTCTTTGGACCTTTTTTTTTCCTATTTCAAATCCCTTTTTCATTTCTAATTGCATGGATGTGAGTCTTTTCTTGGTAGGTTTGGCTAAGAGTTTATCTATTTTGTTTATTCTTTAAAGAACCAGCTCTTTGGTTCACTGATTCTTTGTATTTTTTCCTCAATTTCATTAATTTCTGCTTTGATCTTTATGATTCCTCTCCTTAAACTAGGTTTGAGTTTGGATTTTTTTTAATGTCTTGAGATTGTTAGGTTATTTATTTGAGCATGCTCTATTTTTCTGATGTGAGCATTGACTACAATAAACTTCCCTCTTAGGACTGCTTTTTTTGTGTCCCATAAGTTCTGGTGTATTATAATGGCATTGTCATTTAATTCCAGGAATTGTTTAATTTCTTTCTTGATTTCTTCTGTGACCCACTGAGTGTTCAGAGTGTTAAGTTTCCATGTATTTATAAATTTTCTGTGGTTGATGTCTAGTTTCAATGCACAATAATCTGATAGTATACATGGAGTGATTTTAATATTTTTGTGGTTATTTAAGCAGGCTTTGTGGACTAGTATGTGGTATATTTTGGAAAAAGTTTAATCTGCTGCTGAGAAGCATGTGTATTCTGTTGTAGTAGGGTAGAAAACTCTATAGATATTAAGTCCATTTTTTTAAAGGTGTGGTTCAACTCTGATATTTCACTTTTTAGATTTTTGTTTAGTCGATCTATCTTTTTGTGAAAGTGGGATATTGAGGTCACTCTGTATGATTGTGTTGGTGTCTGTTTATTTGATTATTTATGTCCAGCAATGTTTGTTATATGACATTAGGTGCTGCAATGTTTGGTGCATATATCTTTACAATTGTTTTTTCTCTTAGCTAGTATGCTGTGCTCTTCTTTGGCATTTCTGGTCAGTTTTAGCTTGAAGTTACTTTGAGAGTAAAATTGCTATCCCTGCTTGCTTTCAGGGTCCTAGTATATAGAATATTGTTTTCCATGCTTTGATTTTAATCTATGAGTTTATGAATTAGAAGAGTTTTTTGAATGCAACAGGCTGTTTGATTCTGTTTTTTGATCCAGTCTTCCAATCTTGGGTCTTTTAATTCCGGAGCTCATTTAAATTGAGAGCTATTATTGAATGGTTTTGATTTATTCTTGTCATTGCATTTTTTTTCTGTTCATGATTCCTTTATTTTTCCTTTCTTGTTTAACTGCTTGTCTTGTGCAGTGTAATCATTCCATCTCTTTTTTGGCTTTGTTGACTTCATTGTCTCAGTTTAGAATATTCTTCGGTATTTTTTGGAATGCTGGGTTGGTGTTCATGTATCTCTTAAGATGTTCTTTGTTGTGGAATGTCCTTATTTCTTTATCAATTTTGAAAGATAGGTTTGCAGGATATATTATACTAGGTTGGAAGTCATTTGCTTTTAGGATTTGAAACATTTCACTCCAAACTCTCCTATCCTTTAAAGTTTGTGTTGAGAAGTATGCTGTAATCCTGATGGGGTTACCTTTATACATGATTTTTTGCTTTTGTCTGGCAGCTTTTAAGATTCTTTTCGTTGGACATCTGGGATTTTGACTGTTACGTGTCATAAATACCTTTTGTTCATTGTAGTTATGTTCTGTAAGCATTGATTCTCTGTATGTTGAAATCTTTCATCATGCTTGGAAATTTTTCTGATTTCTGTAAACAGATTTTTTTAATCCCATGTGTGTTGTCTTCTAATTTCTAACTCCAGTTAGCCTTAAGTTAGATTTCTTATCATCTAATAGCTGTTTGATGAGTTTTTCTTATTCTTATTGTTTTTAAGGCTTCTCTGACTAATTTCCCATGATTTACTAGTTTGACCTCAATTTCAGAAACCCTGTCTTCACATTGGTCATTTCTGAATGTATGAATTCTATGCAATATTTTATCTCTGGCATTTCTGTCTAGCACCATTTCATGGAGTCTATATGTTTGGTAAATTTGTCATTCATGTTTTGAACCATTTTGGTCAGCTATTCCAGTTTTTTACTTGTTCCTCCCATATCCTCATTGGTCAGTTTGTGCATTAGGTCCATCATTTTCTGGGTCCTGTCCTCTTTGAACTCACTGAGTTTCTTTAACTCTTCTATAATAATTTTGTATAGCTCTGCTCCCTGATGTTTGCTTTCTTCTCCATCAGTGTTACTTGGATCTGCTTTGGAAAAGTTGGAAGTCTTTGGGGGCATTTTGTTACTTTGTTTCTTTCATGTTCTTGTGTATATGTATATTATTGTGGTTGATATGAGGATCTCTTTGGTTAGATTTTGTTTTCCAGTGATGTGTTCATGGCTTTATTTATCTAGAGATATTATTCACCCCTTTAGCTATTCAAAATGAATGGGTTGGACCCTGTCACTGTGTTGTGAGGAGAAATTTTTTACTGGTTATAACAGCATCAGCAGATCCAATCATATATCACCCATGTGCATTAAACCCTTTTTTTACATTTTAATCCTTTGTCGGTACCCTTTACAGTCTATACTGTATTGTTAGTTGGCAGTGTAAAAGGAGAAGGGATAGGAAGAGAAAGAGGAAAGGGACAAAGAAGGGGTAAGTTAGTAGCACGAGAGGTAAATAGCTGAAATAGTAATTGGCTAAAAAAACTAGATAAGAGATCAGACTCTGTTGGAGTCTTATCATTGAAATAAAGGGTTAATGTTTGTAGTTTTAAGAAGGAGTGAGATATCGGGGGAGAGAGATGTAATTCAGGATTGAGGAAAGCTGTGAGTTTGTCAGAACCTATTAATATATTTGTGATTAATTTTATTTGAATCCTCTAAACAGAGTTCAGTTAGGGGTCACCCCTCTCTCTGTGTGTGTGTGTGTGTGTGTGTGTGTGTGTGTGTGTGACATGAAAGGTGAACAAGAGGTGTGAAAAGACAAGGGGATAATAAGGAAGAGCCAAAAGAATAGAACAGGGAGGACAGAAGATTAATAAGAGAAAAGAGGGGTGGAGGGAAGAAACAACATCAACAACAAAAACAAAACCAATCCAAAAAAAAAAAATCCCAGTGAGAATTCAGAACAGACACTCCAGCAAAAGCATGTACAGGCAATCCCCGTGTGGCTACTGTGGTATAAAGCCTGAAGGTTCACACAGTCCCTTCTGCTTTAGTCCAGTCTGTTTGCAGGCAGCCACACCAATGGTCCACTTGTCTCTAGGTCTGTAGACTGTTTACCAGCCTGCCCAGGAGTGGTGAGGGTGTTGGTTTCTTTGAGCCCTTCTCTTTGATGCAAGATGTGTTTTGAGCATGGTTAACTGCAGTCTTTTGTCTCTGTCCCACAATCCAATCACGACAGTTACTTTGGGACAAGGAGGATGTGAAATAATTTTCCTGACACTGAGCTGTCCTCCACCTCTGTCAGTGTCCTGTGGCTTCTGCTTCCCTTGGTTCTGGGCAAAACTGTTTATTCTTGCCTCAGAGATTTTCTGCCTAGTATGTCTCCAGAAGTTGTCTGCTCCAGCCAAATTCTTGTTTTCCTTTGTGCTCAGATCCTGAAATGATCAGAATCTGAGGTGGTCCTTTCTTTCTCTGCAGGTGATGGTAGTCACTCTTCAGGATTTCCTGTTAACTCAGATTTTTTTGGTCTTAATGGAAATGACAAGAGCTCACCTTGAACCAACAGATCAATCTTACTCCCTTCCCCATGTCTCTGGGGATGTGACCTTGGGTCCCTGCTGGCAGACACAGAGATGTCCTGCTGTTCTTGGTGTTTAGGCTCTCTGCTTGGGGGTAGAGGGTTTCCCTTGCTGGCAGTGAGCACTGGAGAGGATGCTGCTAGGATGGCTTTTTGGGAGGATGATGGGGTCAGGGGTGGCTGGTATAAAAAGAGCTTATCCTCTGAGATTCTGGCTTCTGCAGCATTAGCTCCTTACCTGAGGCTATTAGAGCTGCTCTCAGAAAGAAAAATCTAAGTAGCTTATTATTATCATCATTACAGTTACAATATTGTCTCTGGTGTCCTGCCTGCTAGGGCTGGAGCTCCACCGGCCAGTCCTGAAAGTGAGTACATAGGTGTGTGGTGATTAAATTTTAACCCATTCTATTTTCAGCTTCTTTGAGTCTCTGGATTGGAACTATGTCACTTTGCCACATCTATTGGGGAGGATAGTGTGACTGTGGATCTATTCAGTTTGCAAGGCTGTCACTAAAGAGCCATGCTGCTTCTTTCTTCAGATTGGTTCTTTCCCAAGATGCCATGCATGCTGGGTCTGGGGAGTGGGGCGGGGTACCATGATCCAAGAGTGGAGTGGTTTCCCCTCTCCCACATTCTAAACACTGGATATTAGTCCCACTGAATTATCTTTTCACTTATCCTTCCATGTCAAACTTTATCTTTCACCCTCACCTCAGGGCAACTGCTTTTTTTCTGTGCTGAGTTGGAGTTACTCACCATGGTTTTACTTGGCCATCATGGAGCTCTCAATTTGAACTTCAAAATCCATTTTTAAAAAACCATAGCTGGGCCCCGCCAGCACACAGGAGGTGAGCCACAGCAGCGCGCACACATACACACACACACACATACACACACACACACACACACACACACACCACCCCCCGTCAAAATGAGAAGACATATAAACAAGTCTCAAAACCAGACTTCCAGATCACCTACAGCAACCCCAAAGGGAAATGCGATGGAACATTCTGATTCTCAACCACCTGGACTCCCTGAACTGGCAACAAAAGAGGATCTGGAAAAAATGAAATCAGAAATAATTTCTCACATAACAG
>NW_004624783.1:5514059-5531866 GCF_000247695.1 Heterocephalus glaber | reverse complement strand
AACCAAGATACTCATGTAATGGTACAAGATCCCAGTGATGAATGTAACTGTATTTTATACCTAAAATGTACCAATAAACTTAACGGGGAGGGGGACCATAGCCAGGCATCGTGGTACATGCCTGTAATCCTAGCACTCAGGAGGCTGAGGCAGGAGGATCACTGTGAGTTCAAGGCCAGCCTGGGCTACATAGTGAGACCCTGTCTCAAACCCCTACCCCCAAAATCATATTCTTCTTTTGAATTACTTGGTAATTCTGGTAACTTCTGGAAAGCACATTTGCTTAATGTTGGTATTAGATCTAATACTGAAGTGACATATTGTGCCACATAAGTATTAGGAATTATTATTTGTGTCCTAAAGCCATATTTTAATTTGTCATTTAAATACATAACTGTGACTTTAAGAGATTATTTTTAGGGAGTTACTTAATAATTATTATAATTACAATTCATTTAATAATTGGTCCAATATACTCTTAGTGTAATGTTAAATGTGATACCTCTAAGTACTCAGTTTACAGACAGAAATGAGATTGAGGAAAGTTTAAACGGCGCTTGAAAAAGAGATACTTACTATAGACTCCTGAAGAGCAACTATTGTGTCTTTTTAATATTTGCTTCCCTCAGCATCTAGTGCAATAAATGAGTACTTTGCAGGGTTAGCCATATATATGTGTTGATTATTAAGGTTTAAAAATAATAAGAAATTTCTGTTTAGGAGAATTCCTCTGTCTGTATAATAAAATGCATTTTAAATTAACCTAGGAAACACTTATTACTTCAAATTACATTGTGTAAGGAAGGTAAGGAAGGTGAATGCTAAGGAAATTACAGTGGGGGTCGCTGAACCAGGCTGGCCTTTGCTGTGGTATCCCATGAGCCAAGCAGGGCACCGAGCCCTATAAGTAGCTGATACACAGAGTAAAACCTACAACACTTTTTGAAATAGTAAGATAGAGCTGTGTTCAGTAGCTTAAGAGACTTTCTGACCATTGTTTAACACCAAAAAGTGGCTGAGAAAGTGAAGATAAGAAAGGAAATGAACAGGCCTGCCATATCAGGAATAATCATTGTGGCAGAGTACAGGAAACCTGTAGGTTGGAAGTACAATTAGTCTCTCTCTCTCTCTCTCTCTCTCTCTCTCTCTCTCTCTCTCTTCAGCACATGAAGGTATGGATTATAAGAGTTCCACAAAAGGGCTAGATAAATAAAGAGACAAAAATATTTGAAGAAATAATAGTAAAAATTGCCCAAATTTCATTTAAAAAAAATCCTACAGATCCAACCTTGCATAAACACAAATATAGTTACACTTAAATAGATCATAGTCAAGACAAAGAGTAAACCATGAAAACAGTAAGAGAATAATAACTCATATACAGAGGAAATAATGTGATTACGAGCTGACTCTTCATTATTAATGACAGAAATTAGTACGCAATGAGATGGCACATCCAAAGTGCTCACAGTAAAAGACTGTCAAGCAAGAATTCCAAAATCAAAAAAGACTAGCCTTCAAAAATGAAAGTGAAATAAAATTAAATAATTCCCAGATAAGCAGAGCCTGAGAGAATTGGTATCAGACTTGCTTTTACAGGAAAAATTTCTTTCAAGCTGAAAAGAAATGAAGTCAGGCAGAAATTGAAATTCACAAGAAAAAATAAAGAACACCAAAAGTGGTAAATTTGTGGATAAATATAAATAATTGTGTAAGTTTTTCTTTTTCAGGCTGGCCTATAGGTCAGAGATAGAGGAATTGCTTAGCATATACAAAACCCTGGGTTCAGTCCCCAGTGTTGCATTTTTTTTCTTTCTCTTCTCTTCTCTTTATTTAGAAGATAAAAAATTGTTCAAAGCAAAAATTATAACAGTATTATTGGGTTTATAACATATGTAGTTGTAATAGCATATAGACAGAGAAGTGTGATTGATAAATATGATGTGTAATTTTTTACATTTATTACAGAAAAAGACATACTGCCATTAATCCCCTTGAAAATATTTTGAACAGACATATTCCATTGTTCTGGCCACTCTCTGAAGCAGTTCTGGAAGTCTTCTCTCATAAATATCCTTAGTTGCACTGTTGTGGCTGCCTCCCCATACTGAATTGATGAAAAAGATTTGCTTTTCATGGTCATTTTGACATTTTGGAAGAGCCAGAAGTCATAGTGCCAGATACAATGATTAATGTGGATGAGCATATATAGTAATTTTTTAATGAACTTCCCTTTCCATTGGGTGGCACTTGGCAGTGGCATTTACTGTATTTTTTATCACACCTTATAAAGACACTCACAAAGAAGACTTCCAGAACTGCTTCAGAAAGTGGCAATAGTGATGGGATAAAGCAAAGCAGTGTATATTGAGGAAGATTAATGGCAATGTGTCATTTAGGGTAATAAAAATTTTAAAATTCAAACATTCATTTTATTTTTTGATCACCTCATATATGCATATTATAAATTATGTCAATATAAATAAAATACAAATATAAAATATTAAACATAAATATATGTGACACCTATAGATGTACATATTAAAGAGAAGTAAATGGAGCTATATTGTAGTGAAGTTTCTGAGTTACAACAGAATCACATGAGTTTTAGCTGGAACTAGATTTTGATAAATTATATCAAGAAACTGCTAAGAAGACAATTTTTAAAATATAGTAAAAAATAAATAGAGGAATTTAAATGGTTCATTAAAAATTTTGTTTAACACAAGAGAAGGTAATAAAGGTGGAACAGAATAAGAAAGATGTTTCCCACAATTAAAACAATGTATAAATTCAAAAATATGAATAATTATATTACATGTGTATGAATTAAACATTTTACTCAAAAAGCAGAAATTGTAAGATTGGAAAAAAAAGAAAAATCAATTTATGTGCTGACTAAAAATCCACACTTCAGATCTAGAAGATACAAATGGGCTACAAGTAAATTATTGGGAAAAGATATACCATATGCAAAGAATAAACACAAGCGGGGCAGGGATTTAGCTCAGTGGTTCTGCTGCCTGCCCTGCAAGCACAAGGACACGAGTTCGATCCCCGGTACCAAAAAAAAAAAAAAAGAAAAAAAGAATAAACCCAAGAGTTGAAATAGATATATTTAGCTGGGGATTTAGCTCAGTGGCATTGCACCTGCCTCGCAAGTACAAGGTCCCGAGTTTGATCCCTGGTACCAAAAAAAAAAGTTTCTCTGAAATAGGTATATTTATGTCATACAGAATGAACTTGTAAGATGTAAAATATTGCCAGAAACCAAACAAGACATCTCCTAGTGATAAAAGGGTTCACTGCATGAGAAGGATATAATAATTATAAAATGTGGACCAACTGACTGACCTTTTCTTGGAAGAAGATAACATCCAAGGAGAAAAGGTAATCTCAGAGGGTTGCAAGCTCTAGGGAAAAACAACAGATCAGGTCAGCAGTGCCAGCCCCAAGAACAGCTCACAGCTATTGTAAACTGCAAAAAGTGTGAGGTTTCACTCCTGAAGTGATAAATTCATGGCAGGATAAAAGTTGGGGAAGAAATCCAGTGTGATGCCCACCATATTTGAAAGGGTTTAACACATTCCTGTTGGCTTGAACCACCAGTGGTATATGCATGACTGTACTGGTGGTACATGCAGGCATGTAGCAGCCAATGGGACTATCCTATGTTGCCCAATGGGACAGCCATGCATGTTCCACTGGTGGTTGAGAGCCAACAGACAGTAAGACATAAAAATTATAACCTGATCATGAACGTGTTAATCATGAGCCATTTTGAGAAAGGGTTAATTGTTTAATACTGAGCCACAGAACAACTAGAGAAAAACTTCACTTCAGGATTCAGGGGGCCTTGACCTCTGTGGTGAGAAGCCAGGTTCAACATGTATGGCTTTCAGAGATGGCTGGATCTGAAAGTGCTGGCATTAAAATCCAGAGGTCTGCTTGAACTCACACACCACTACCTACATCCAATACAGAGATCAGTGGTCTGATTGCATTCCCCATCTACCAGTGTGAACAAGGACACACCTCATCTTAGACAGTTGCCACAGCCTGGGTATAAAGACAAAGGGGCATCTGGTGTGAGGGAGCAACACCTCAAAAAACCAGAGGTCATAAACCTAGGTAAAGAAAACCATGACTTACTGGATTCCAAGACTCCAGATCTTGGAAAGAAACGACTGTTCAGAAATACACAGGATTTTTTTTTCCCTTCATTGGTTTTGGGAATTTTGGTGGGGTTTTTTTCTTTCTTTCTTTTCTTTTTTTTTTTGGTACTGGGGATCGAACTTGGGACCTTGCACTTGCAAGGCAGGCAGGTCTTTTTTATTCTTTCAATTTTTTTATTTTCCTTCTTTCTTTCTCTCTTTAGTTTTATTTTGCTGCCTCTTTTTTCTTGTTTATTCTTTTCTGTTACCTTTATCTAATTCTATTTCTTTTCCTTTACTCCTTAATATGATCCTTTATCTCACTTTTCTTTTTCTTCATGTTCCATTGCTTAATTTTTCAAATTTAACCTTTTTTAATCTTTCAGTCCCCACTTCCTCTGTCCTTACTAGTATAACCATTAAACTTTATTACTCTTTAGTTAACTCTTTGCTATTACTGTTGAATATTTTCCTATTGTTAGTATATTGTTGCATCTAGTACATATATACTGTATTCATTATCTAGTTTGTCTTAGCGTTTACACTATAATTATAGATCTCTTTTCTGTGGTTAAGTATTGTGTATTATTGGCTCTTTGATATATGAATATGCAGTTTCCCTTTGATGCTATTATTGTTGCTGATTTTGTTGTTATTGCCAGGGTGGCATAGTTGTTGTTATTAATTGATTTTCTCTTTGTGCCAATATCTGGATTGCCTTTGTGTCATCACCAATACCATGGTCCATTCCTAGAGAACTGGGTGCTGGGCTAATTATATTGCATTCTCTCCTCTCAAATTAACAGACCTGTTTGGATCTTGGAACAGTGGCAAAGGTCTATAGTTAGTCACATACAGAATGCATCACTGAAAAACAGACACTAACTAAAGAGGTCTCCACACTAGCAACAAAATCTTCCCAGAATAATCAACGTGTAAACATCATCAAACATACTGAAAAGGAACGTGAGAAAACAAGGCAACAAAATGCCTCTAAAACTTCCAAATCCTCCAAAGCTGATCCATGGAGCATCAAGGGGGAGGAAATCAGAAGCTACACAGGTGCATTTTGAAGGGATAAAAGAATACATTAAAAAAAACCAGATCAATGAGGTGCTCACTGAGCTCAAAGAAGATTTAAATAATCAGATAATGGATTTATTAAAAGAAAGATCAACAGATTTGTAGAACATACTATAAAACAGATTTGTAGATTTGTAGAAGATACTATAAAAACCCAAGTTCGATCCCTGGTACCAAAAAAAAAAACAAAAAACAAACAAAAAACAAAGATAGGGCTGAAGCCTATAACCAATCACTCAAAGGTACTGTAAAAACAACAAGAGGACATGAAAAATGGATCTAACAGCTGCTAGATGATGCAAAGAAGACTCAGCTAGATTAATTGGGATTAGTGAAAAATCAAAAGACTGCACAAAAGGCAATAAAAAACCTGTTTACAAAAATAATTGTAGAAAACTTTCCAAATATTGGGATTGAATTTAACATACATATAAGGGATCCATACAGAATCTCACATAGCAATGATGAGAAAAGAAGCTCTGAATGACACATCATGAGAATCAAACATTCCAGAAACCCAATACAAGGACAGAATCTTAAATGCTGCTAGGAAAAACCAAATCACTTATAAAGGTAAACCCATTAAAAATACAGCAGACTTCTCAATATAAATCTGAAAGGCCAGGAGAGCTTGGAGTGACGTGTTTCAAGCTCTAAAAGAAAACAGTTTCCAACTGAGGCTGACATATCCTACGAAACTTTCAAAATTGATGGAGAAATATAATACTTGCATGATAAAGAGCACTCAAATAAATTCATGACCAGCCCTCCAAAAATTCTCAAGGATTTCTTAGAAAGAGACATTTAAACTAACAATGCCAAAAATTCTAATATAATGAATACACTAGGCAGGCTGAGAAATTAGTAGGGAAAGATAAGAAATAACAAAAGGAAAATAAGGCAGTGACAGGAATAAGCCAATTCTATCAGTAATGACTCAGTATGAATGACCTCAGTTATCCAATCAAAAGACAAAGAATAGCAGAATGGATCAAGAACCAAAACCCAACAGTACGTTTTATATAAGAAACACATTTAACCCAAAAAGAAACTCATAGACTAAAAAAATCAAGAGATGGAAAACAATATTCCATGCAATAGAAATTTGAAAAAAAAAGCAGGTGTAGCTATCTTATATTTAGACATAGTGAATCCAAGCCAAAACTGGTCAAAAGAAGGAAAGAACATCCATACATATTAGCTAAGGGAATGGTCCAATAGGAAGAGATAACAGTTATAAACATATGTGCACCAAACAATGGTACACCTAATTTCATAAAACAAATACTACTAGACATAATCAGATAAACATAAACACAATTATAGTGTTAGATCTCAATACCCTCTTATCATACAGAGATCAACTAGACAAAAAACCAACAAAGAAATGTCAGAGTTGAACAAAGCCTTCAAAAGTGGACCTAATAGATACCTACAGATTGTTATACCTATCAATAACAGAATACATATTCTTTTCAGCAGCACATGAAACTTTTTCCAAAATAGAGCCATACTAGCCAATAGAGCACACTTAAGTAAATGTAAAATAATTGAAATTATACCACGCATATTATCAGATCATAGTGGAATAAAGTTAAAATTAATAACAAAAGACAAATTATGCAAATGCATGAAAACTAAACAACACAGTCTTAACTAAACAATGGGTTATAGAAGAAATCAAGGAAGAAATAAGACAGTTTCTAGAACTAAATGATAATGCCAGTACAACACACCAGAACGTGTGGGACACAATGAACCAGTCCAAAGAGAGAAATTTATAGCTGTTAATGCCTAATCACAAAAGCAGAGTGAGCCCAAATAAATAACTTAATGGTGCACTTGAAAAGTCCTAGAAAAACAAGAACAAATTCAATGTTACTATAAGCAAAGAAACAGAGAGCAGAAATCAATAAAATTGAGACCAAAAAAACCAAAAACAAGAACAAAATCCCCAAAGATTTAATGAATCATAATAAACAAAATAAGTTTTCCATGAAGATTTTTTCACAGAAAGACTGGGTGACATTTTCCTAGGTTCTATTCTGGAAGAACCTCTCTCTCTATCTTTGAAGTTTATGTCTAGCTATTTCTCCCTTTTATTTCTCACCATAATGGGAGATACTGAGCAGAACCTTTGAAACCCAGGTCCACCCAACCTGTTTCTTTTCAAGCCACTTTGTTTCAAGAATGGCTTCCATTTCCAGAAGGGGGCACTATAGTCCAAGTTAGTGCCTTTACCACACTGGGACTTGCTTCCTTTTTTTTTTTTTGGTATCCTCTGAATGACAAACTGCAGGATAAATTCAGCATTAGGGATGTGTTGGAAGTCTTACTCGTTCATTCGTTTGTTTGTTTATTTATTTATTTGGTGAGACCTGAACAATCTCTTCATCAAACACACAAGCCTGATTTTCTTAGAGGAAAAGGAAACAGCTGAGGTTTCTCCATAATAACTAGAGGAGCATGCTCTCAAGAAGTGTCCAGACTAGCAAAGAATGAGAGAAAAAATGCAATTAAGGAAAAGCAATCTTCAGAAATCCGTATTTGCATAGGCGTTTTCCTGAATTCCAGAAAGAGATCTAGCAAGATGTTCCAATGTCATATGTTTCTGTAAAACTTGTAAAAGTGATATTTATTTTAACCATAATCAGTGAGAGTTGCTATTTCTTCTTCAATTTTCTCTTGGTCACTTGCTTCCTCAGGTTGAACACTATAGGATAGCCTTGGACATGCCTTGGATCTCACCCAAGTGAAGCTGAGATTGATTCAATTGGGGGTTAGTAGAATACATTTATGTGGTACACTGTTATTTCTGTAGAGTTATTGCTAGGTGGCCTGGAGTGGAATGGCTTCCAAGAATATAGCTATCACCCAAGGAGCCAGCTCACCCCACATTATGACATGAAGGTGTGGGCTAAGGGACCTGTTCTTATGGCACTGTGTGTCTGGCACCAAAATTATGTTGGTAGTGCAGGAACAAGTTTTGAAATGTGTAAAAGCAGAAGCTGGACCACAGGGAATTCTTTTGTCTTTTTAGACATGTAAAAGTAAAAACTCAGGATCTGATTCTCATAGGTGCCTAGTCAAAATAAAAATATTCTTTTATCAGGAATATACTCAATCCGGTAGCATATCCAATTATAAATACATCATACATTTTTATGAGCATCACATGAAAGAATATTTTCAGGGCATGAACCTGTAGCACAATCACAAATGATAATTTCTGCAGGTAAAGTTGTACCTTTTATGCATCCCAACAACCAATTATTAAAGCATATGCTAGAAGAGTGAATTGTATTTTATAGAAAGTGATTTACAAAATAACTGATAAAAAGGTAATAAAAGAGCATGGAGCCAAAATAATGTTAAGAAAAGATTTGTCAGGAAGTAAATCAATAAGACTATTAGGCTATATTTGTGATGATTGTGTTTGGTGGCTTTTTAAAATATTACAATTTGATATGGTTGTTTTATCACTTTAAATAATATTCTAAGTCATGCTTAAATTATATTTGTAAAGTTGTGTTTCTGTCATTGTAATGTGTCTCCCAAATTACACACATTCCAGCCTCTGCAAGAGCTGGATATGCTGCTGATTATAGATACCTCTCTGATAACAACTACAACAGAAATAAAATATATTTGAAAATTAGTCTTATTTAATAATCAAATTTTATTTCTGATTGTAAGGTTTAGGTCCATTAATTTCCCTTTTAAACTCAGTTTTATTCAGGTCTAGTTTACCTACAGTAATATGCAGAGATGTGTACATTTAAATGACTTTTGACAAATGTATAAACCTATAGAACACACAATGAAGATACAAAATTCTTTCATCATTCTCCAAAATACCCTCATGTCACCTTCTAGTAAATTTTCCTCCAACCCAGGCAGAGAATTTTTATCTGATTTTTCTTGCCTGTTTGTGAACCTCATATGAATGAAATTTCACAGTCCAGTACTCCTTTGTGTCTAACTTCTTCACTCAGTATGTGGATAATTTTACGTGTCAAGTTGAGTAGGATAAGGGGTTCCTGGATAAGTGATAAAATGTGATTTCTGGGCATGTCTGTGAGAGTCTTTCTGGAAGAGATTAGCATTTAAATTAACAGACTGAGTAAAGAAGACCCATATTCACCAATGTGGGTATCCATCATCCCATCTGTGAGGGCTCAGAGAGAACAGAAAGGGAGAAGAAGGGTGGAACCTCTCTGTCTTCTTAAGCTGGAACATCCATTTTCTCATCTCTTTGGAACTCTATTCTCCAGCCTTCTGTCTCTGGGACTTACACCAGCAGCAACACCCCCTAGCCTCTGGGCCAGGTTCCCAGACATTTGGGTTCAGACTAAATTATACCACCAGCTTTCCTGGGTCTCTAGCTTGCAGCCGACAGATGGTGAAACTTTTCAGCTTCCATAATTCATATGAGCCAATTCTCTCTCTCCATACCTCCTATTGGTTAATTCTGTTTTTCTAAACAACCCTAATGACTTATGTCTTTGAAATTCACCCATGCTGTTGTGTAGATTGGTAATCCACATCTTCTTACTGATGAGTCTTATATCACAGTTTCTCCATCTGCCTGTTAAACATTTGTGTTCTTTTTCAGGTTTAGGCTATTATGAATAAATATATTACAAATATTTGTGTACAAGTCTTTTTGTGAAAATAGATTTTCATTTCTCTTAGAGATATACTGAAGGGTAGAATTACTGGGTCCTATGGCAGGTGGATATTTAACTTCGTAAGAAACTAGTACAATTTTGTTCTAAAGAGGTTTTGCCATTGTTTCTTATCAGAGACTAGTGAGAGTTCCAGTTATTTCCTGTGCTTATCTTATATTCTAGTAGGTGTGAAGTGGTGTCTTGTTTCCCTAATTAATAATAAGTTTAAGTGTATTTTTTGTGAGTTTACAGACTATTTCTGTACTTTCCTTTATGAAATATTTTCCTAAACAAGTTATCCACTTTATTTGGATTATCTTTTTGAGTTGTATAAGTTCTTTATAAAGTCTAGAGACATCTATCATACATTTTCATCCAATATGTGTTCTGTTTTCAATTCTAAAACAAAAAGAAAGAAAAAACAACCATCTTTTATTTTGGAATAGCATTGGAATTACCAAAGAGCGACATAACCAGTAGAGTTTTATAAACCCTTCGCCTGACTTCCTCTTAACTTACATTTTCCACAAATTTGGAGTTTTTCTGCTTATTATTAATGAGTTCTAATTTAATCCAGCTCTGGTCAGAGAACATAATTACCACAATCAAGTTAATTAACATATCCATCATCTCACATACTAATGTTCTGTTTGTATGTGATGAGAATGTTTAAGATCTACTGTATCAGCAAGTTTAAAATATACAATAGTGTTATTTACTATATTCACTGCACTGTTCAGTAGATCTCCAGAGCTTATTCATTCTGCATTAATGAAACTCTATTTTTTAATCAACCTCTTGGTTTCCCATACCCCTCACGCCCAGGCAACCACCATTTCACTCTCTGCTGCTCTGAGTTTAGCTTTTTTTTCTTGTTTATTAGTACATGTTTGTGGTACATAATGAATATATTCACTGTGGGTAGTTAGTAAACGTACATGACACATTTAATTCTTTTTACATCCTCTCCTCTTCCCCCTTAAACATTCCCTGGCCCCCTTCTCTTTTGCAAAAGATCTATCTCCCTGTTTCCTATTGTCTGTCTTTCATTGTGCTCTTTAATTTATTTATACTTTGGGTTTCTCATATAAAAGAAACCATATGACGTTTAAGCTTCTGTGTCTTATTTATTTCCCTTAACATAGCCTCAAGGGGCATCCATTTTTCCACAAATGACTCAAATTTATCCTTCTTTATGACAAAGTAGTACTCTATTGTGTATAAATACCACATTTTCTTTAAAAAAATTTTTTTTATCGGTTCACGTTTACAGTTTATGTTTGTAGTTCATGTAGTTTACAGTCATTTTGGGGAATGGTTACATGTACATGCCATAGCTTGTTTCTTTTTTTCTCTTCCCTCCCCCCACTCCCTCCTCCTCTAATTCCCTTATCCCATTTTTCATTCTTGATATTATTAATCTTAACTAATATTATGACATACAATGTTTACATTAATTGAAGTTATTACGTTCCTGTACGTAGCATATCTTTATTCTAGGAGTGACTGTGAGGGAGCTAAGTGTGGGAAATTTAAAAACTTGAAAGAGTTTATAAGTTTGGAAAAAGAATGAAGAAATATGTTAATATTGTCTTGGGGTTTGAAACTAGGGATCTGAGACAAGGGAGAGAACCTAGATGCTTATTAAATCAGAGCCAGTGAAAGAACAAATACACAAAAGTAACAACCTAATAAGCATAGGAAACCATAAAAGAACATAACATAGCCCCACATTATTAAATAAATCAAGAAACTTACAAAAACCTAACCTAAAATAAGAACCGAGAGATTATGTAAAGGTGCAAATTTCCAATGATAAATGTCATCATACTGTATACCTAAAATGTACCAATAAAATACAATTTAAAAAGAACTTAAACCTATAAGATGTCCAGTAGGAACACGAATTAAAAATGCCAGTGAAACACTGCACGCGTGATTCCCAAGTAGCTTCTTCGCCAGCTCACACCTCCATAACTGCCCTGATCCCTCCACCACAATGCTGGAGCTGCCTCAGACTCAGGACCTCTTTCTGCCACATTGCAGGCATTCTTGAAGTCTTAGTTCTCAGTTAGCAACTCTTGCTGTCCCTCTGCCTGGGTGTGAGTGTGGATTTGACAGACACTTTCACTGGCAAAAAATTGTCTACTGAATCAGGATTATTCCTGTGCAATCAAATCAGCTTAGCTGTAGCAGCAACAGGCTAATTCTTTACAGTGATATCTATCAGGGCTAGTTAAGAAATAACATACCATGAGACCCAAAACAGGGTCTCCCTTTAGCCTAGAGAAGAAATTCAAGGTTATAGTGTCAGCATTGTAGCAACCAAGTGTTGGCCTACAGTTAATGTGCATTAAATGTGATGGCTGTCTCCTCTCATGGTGAAAAACAGCATTCAGCAGTAATTTTACAGAATCAGCTATCTAAAGCCCAGGGGATTGGGAACTGGGTAATGCCAGAGGAGGAGAGAGAAGTCCTCTGCTCTGTGGTATGGGCAGGAGGAAATGGGGGAGGGTGCAAAGGACCCTAATGATGGTAAGGGTATGTTATATATTTAGAAGGGGATAAAAGGGAAAACTGAGTACAAAATTGCTAGTGAGACATGGGTATGGGAAAAGATTCTATGACTATATAAATACTAGAGAAAAAGTTAAAGGGAGACAAATGAAAAGGGGGAGAGGAAAGAAAAGAAAAAGAAAAATTGAGGATGAATAAGACATAGGAGAAAGAAATCAGGTGAAGAGACATGGAGTTATATTAAGGGACAAGGGAGAATTCCCTTACCTTCTACAAACTCTATTGGGAGAAAGAAGCCAAGAGGGAGAGAAGCACACATACACAGACATGCTCATAAAAGAAAAAAAGGGTAAAATGTTGGAGTAAAGATGTGGGGAAAAGAGGAAAACAACAAAGAATAAAAAATTAAAGATGAAAATAGTAAAAAAAAAATACAATTAAATGAAGTATAATAAAAGAAAGTTTTCTATTGTTTTGGATGCGTGGCTCTTTTCCTGAGCCTAGGATTAAGGATCAGCACTCAGACCAGGACTTTATTCACGCTGGAAGTCTAAGGTGGCAGTCTGAGCCCAGAACAGCGATGGGTGTAGAGATCTGCTTACAGTGAGAACACGGTGCCAATGTGAGCTTCCAGTCTTGTGCAACTCAGGCTGAAACGGGCTTCTGACCACAGGAGCCTGGCCTGTAAACCCCAGCCCCTGCCGCTCAGTGGGACTCCTCTCAGTCTGCTGTCCAACTGCCGGCAGTTCCCCGTGACTGTCCTTCATTCACCTACTCTGGGAACTTGGCAGTGTGAAGCAGCCAAGGGGCTGTTCTGGGACCCAGGTTCAAACACTCAGGCCTTCCCTAGAAAAGCGTTCTTGCTCTGTAGTTACAGCTGCTGGCGCTTATACTGAGATCACTCACCAGTGTTGATTGTGGAAGGCTGCTCTGGAAGCTGTGTCCCACATTTTCTTTGCTGGTTCCAGGTGCAGGTGATTCTTTCAGTCCTGATCAGTTGTTCAGTTCTTGGTGGGCAAAAATGTTGTTAGTTTCACTTTGCCTCCCAGCTGGTGACGAGCCAGCCAGTGTTGGTGGTGTTGCACAGTCCCTTCTCTGTGATGTGATTTTTCTCTTCCGTCAGTTCTCTTGTGGTTCTCACTCACTCCACTCACTTCAGTTCCTTTTCAAGTTATTGTTTTCCAGACTCTGGACACTTTGTCCTGGAGAAGCTGAATTGCTGGCATTCACTACTTCACCATTTTGGACTGCCCCAATACTACATTTTCTTTATCCATTCATCTGTTGAACATATAGGCTGCTTCTAAATGGCAATTGAAACGGACACTTCTCAGAAGAAGTACAAATGGCCAATAGATACATGACAAAAGTTCAAAATCCCTGGCCATTAGAGATATGCAAATTAAAACAGTACTGAGATTCCATCTTACTCCAGAAAGAATGGCTGTCATCAAGAAATCAACCAATAACAAACGCTGGCCTGGCTGCAGTGCAAAAAGAACCCTTGTACATTGTTCATGGGAAAGTAAATTAATACAACCACCATACTAATCAGTATGACATTTCCTCAAAAAACAAAAAGAAAAATTCCATTGAACCATCTATCCTTCTAGGTATCTTCCTGAAAGAGTTAAAGATATCATATTACAGTGATACATGAATACCCATGTTTATAGCAGCACCACTCATAATACCTAAATTTTGGAAGTGAGCTCAATTTTTTTTTACATCCCAAATATAAGTGAGATCATGCAGTATTTGTTTTTCTGTGTCTGGCTATTTCACTCAGCATAATAGCTTCCACATTCATCCTGTTGGAAATAGCAGGATTTCTTTCTTTTTATGGCTGGATAATAGTTTACTGCATATCATATTTTCTTTATTTATTTATCCATCAGTGGATAATTAGGTTGAGTCTATATTTTTGCTATTGTTACTGATGCTGCAGTGTACATAGGAATGTAGAAATCTCTTTGAGATTGATTTCATTTCTTTTGGATATATACCCAGAAGTGGGATTTCTGGATCATATGGTAGTTGTAACGTCTTCTCTTTAATTTATAATTTTGTTTGGTTTCTCTTTTTTCTTTGTAGTTTACCTGAAGTTTTGCCACTGGGGCTCACTGGGGCGGCTATAACAAAGGTGCTAGAGTCCATAGCAAAGATGAGTGTTCATTTTACTCTTCTCTTGCACACAGAGGGTATTTCTCAGTGTTGCTGTGGTTAGAGGAGAGGTGATCTGGGTAATGTGAAATTGTTCTTCCTGCCCTCGTAAGTGCATTTTTCTTATATCTGTGCTCCACACAGATGCTTTGTTCTGTCGCCTGGATCCCTTAGCTCTCGTGAAGGTATTTTTGAGTGTAGACAGTTGTTCAAATTAGTGCTTCTGCAAGGGGACAAGTGTTGGACAGCCCTGTTCCCCCCCCTTGCTGCTGTCATTTGAAGTCTCCAGCACTTGTGCTTCATTTGCTTAGAGTTTGTTGAGATTATTGAAAATATAATGCTTTCCTCCAAACTTGGAGAGGTTTGGGCATTATTCCTCCTCCTCTCATTCTCATTACAATGAGATTGGTGCAATTAATAATGGTGAGCTCTGTTCATTTTTCATTCTTTTTTTCTCTCTGTTGTTTAGACTACATAATCTTTATAAATGGATCTACAAAACTGTTGACTCTTCCCTTTGCCTGGAGAAATCTCATGTGTTCTTATATGACAAAGAGAAAGCGGGGGAAGAAGCAAGCAAATCCACTGGTGTCTCCTTGTAAGGCCAATAACCCTACCACAGAAGTCCCACATTATTGCGATTATTTTTTAAAAAATGTATTAGTATATGTTTGTGATACAGAATAAATATATTCACAGTGGGAAATACAAATTGTACACGTTGGTACACATACAAAGAGCATCTTGATCTACTTTATTTCCCCTTCCCCTGCTCCTGTCTCCCCTACCCTCAGATCCTCTTCCCACTTTCACAGTCTATCTACCTGCTTCATATCATGCATCCTTTATCTTGCTCTTTGAATGGATACTTTGCATCTTAGTTACTTTTCTCATCTCTGAGACTCAACACCCAACACCCACATCTTAAAGGAGGAATGGTTTATTTTGGCTCACAGTCTGTAGAGGTTTCAGGCCATAGTCAGCTGGCTCCAAGGCAGGGCAGCTCGGCAGAGGAGAAAGCTCATGACAGGGCAGCAGGAGGCAGGGAGGGAGAGAGATCCACTCTTCCAGGCCACACCCCTACTCCTCCACCTCCTCCAATTAGGCTTCATCTCCCAAAGTCACATACTAATCCCACTGAAGAGTATCACAACCCCATGATCTAATCACCTCCCCAAAATCTCACCTATGAGCACATGAGGCTTTGGGGGAACCTCTAGCTATAAACCATAACACTTTGGTTTTTCATATAAGAAAAAAACATGTGATATTTAACCTGTGTCGGATTTATTTTACTTGGCATTATGGACTCAAGGTATACCTGTTTTCCTACAGATGACTCAAATTTATCATTCTTTATGTCTGAGTAGTACTCCGTTGTGTATGACCTCATTTAAATCTAATTATCTTCTAAAGCCTCCATCTCCAAATATCACCACATTAGGGGTTCAGGCTTCAACATGAATTTTTTAGGGGCACACAGCCTCACCAGTATTTGTTACTATTTGATTTCTTGATGATGGCCATCCTTTCTGGAGCAAGGTGGAATCTCAATATTGCCTTATTTTGCATTTCTGTAATGGCCAGTGATTTTGAACTTTTTCATGTGTTGATTGGCCATTTGTACTTCTTTTGAGAAATGTCTGTTCATTTCACTTGCCCATTTTTTGATTGGTTCTTTTATTTTAGGGGGTCTAATTTTTTTTGAGTTATTTGTATATTCTAGGCATTAGTGCTCTGTCTTAAGAATAGCTGGGAAAAAAATTTTTTCCCCATTCCATAGATTGTCTCTTCCCTCTGTTGTTTCCTTTGCTGTACAGGTTTTTAATTTGATGTAATTCCATTTGTTGATTCTTGCTCTTATTTCTTATGCAGTTGTTTAGGAAGTCCTTGTCTACACATATGACCTCAAATGTCTTACCTATTTTATCTTCCAGTAGGTTCAGTGTTTCTGTCATACTTAGATCTCTGATCTATTTTTAGTTTAGTTTAGTACATGGTGAGAGATATAAGTCTAGCTTTAATCTGCAAAGAGATATCCAGTTTTCCAAGCACTATTTGTTGAATAGACTATCTTTCCTCCAACTTTTTTTTTATCCTTTTGTCAAAGATCAAATAGCTGAATATGTCTGGGGATCTTACTGTATTCTTTATTCTGTTGCATTGAGTAATCTGTCTGTTTTTGTACCAGTACCATTCCATTTTTATCACTGTTGCTTTGTAGTATACCTTGAAGTCAGGTATTATGATGCCTCCTGCTTTGCTCTCATTGCCCAAGATTGCTTTTGCTACTCTGGGTCTCTTCTGGTTTGATATGAATTTTAGTATTGTTTTCTGTAGATCTGTGAAGTAATGCTGTGGGTATTTTGATTGGGATTATACTGAATGTGTATAACCGTTTGGGGGTATGGCCATTTTGACAATACTGTATTCATTCTGCCTATCCAGGTATAGGGGATATCTTTTCATTTTCTTTTCTTTTTTTTTTTTTTTTTGGTACCAGGGATCGAACTCAGGTCCTTGTGCTTGTGCAGCAGATGGTGAAACCACTGAGCTAAATCCCCGGCCCCTCTTTTCATTTTCTGATTCCTCTTCAATCTCCCTTTTCAGGATACTGCAGTTTTCATTGAAGAGGTCTTTCACTTCCTTGGTTAGGTTACTACGTATTTTAATTTTTCTTGATGCTGTGAATGGCATTGTTTTTCATAATTTCTTTCTCATTGAGTTTATTATTGGTATACAGAAATGCTATTCATTTTTGTGTGATTTTATATCCTTTCACAATACTAAATTTGCTGATTAACAAATTCACAATGGGGCGATAGTTTGTATATTTTGCTACCAGGTGGCTCTGATTTGAATTTGATTGTTCCTGCTGGCTTGAACCACCAGTGGTACATGCATGACTGTCCCATTGGACAGCTTGTACCACTTCTCAGAGGATCTTTGATTACAATAATCCAAAGAAAGGCATTGATTTAGTAGACAAGATGTCATCATACTACAGTTCCTTAAGGAAAACATTAAAATGGTATAAAATTTATAATACAGCTAACTTATAGCACAGCAGTTGTAAATGCATATTATATACATCAACAATGGTGTATATGTAAGATTCTCATATTAAAATTTAGAGAATTATTGATAAACTTCACAAATATAAATTTCTTCTAATTTAACAAAATAAATAATTTGTTGGTTATTGTAATAAAGTTTAATT
>NW_004624783.1:5477179-5497640 GCF_000247695.1 Heterocephalus glaber | reverse complement strand
TCAGGACGGCCTCCTCAGAAGGCAAGCACAAGGGCCCATTGTAAGAGGATGTTTCCCCCCAAACGTCTGAGAATGTTTCAACTTAAAGCTTAAGATTAAAAAGAGAAAAGAAAAAAATAACAACAAAAAAACCACAACCCCAAGAACCACCCAACCATAACCATCTTCCTTAATCGATCACAGGCGTTTCTTTCATTTTATAAAAAGATTAATAAAAAATATTGAAAAAATTATTTTCTCATTTTATATTTGTAAAGATAATAGAATTCAGAAGTATCTTAGAAAACCGACCAGAAACTGCCCTCCAGTTTCCACCCCTGTTGCTGAGGATCATCAGGACTAGAAAGTTTGGGACACTGGAGCTGCTCGTGGAGAATGGGAAGCCCAGCCCAGAAGAAATCAGAAAATACAGGAACAGGGTGCATAGGAAGTGGTTAGGAGCAACTCCATGTAACACATGGCCGCACAGAAAAGGGGAACACAAGGTGGTCAGAAAGGCCTTAAACTCCTCCTTGACATACAAAACCAGATTTTACAAAGATCTAAGCAATTTGGTCCCAAACTGAGGTGAACATGCTTCACATGCTTTGCTTTCTCTTTTAAGAATCAAAGTTGCCCAAATTAAATCTTTCTGCTAATATTACTACATATGCCTAAAAAAAAAAGAAAAAATAAATAAAATCAGGTCAAGGGAGAAGAGAGTGAAAATCATCAAATTAGTCCTCTTAGCTCCAAATGAAATGAAAATTTTAAAAAAACTGTTCATTTCTAACAGCAAACAAACCAAAATCAAGCATTGCTCTCCCTCCCCTCCCCTAGCCCACACCCCGTACACCAACAACAAATGAGAAACACAGCTAGAACCCAACATGTCATGTTCTGCTGAGAGCTGGGCCTGACCCCAGGCTCTGTGGTGGCTTCCTCTGTCCAGTGGGACACAGCACCAGGGATGTCTTCCGCTGTAGTAGGATTCTACATGGCTGACGGGGTGGGGTGGGATTTTCAGAATCTTCTTGAGCCTCCTCTGTTCAGCTCCTCACCAGCTATCTTCCCAGTGCCTCTCTCCCCTGGGCAAGGGCTCTCTCAAGAGTGGCCCCTACTCAGTTGTGGGCTGGAAATTGTCCTTCTCTTCTCAGTTCTCTGTTCCATTCTCATCATCTTCAATCTCCCCTTCCTCTCCACTGAACTTGTCATGGGCCCATTTGGGGCTGGTACTGGATTTCCGGAACATGAATGGGCCCCAGCCTCGGGGGAAGGCTCCTCGGCCCCCACCCCTGCTCACCCACTTATCACTGCCTTCACCTTCTCGATCATCATGCAAGTAATACTTCTTGCTTTTGGGCGTACACTCTGGATCCCATTCCTCTTCCCGGCTTCTCTTTTGAAAATCATTGCTACTGTTGTTATTGTTACCAGGGTAGTTGCCTCTGCCCCAGCCTCTCCCTCAGGCTTGAAATTGAAAGGTTCCCCGAGCTCTGCCTCCTCTTTCACTTGGACCCACAAAGTCTTTGGTCCCCAGCCGTGATTTGTCAATGCCTGTGGTGCTCTCTCCTCTCCCTTCTGTCTCCTCAGGATACTCTTCCACTTGTAGGAGTGAGATGACTGGGAGGAGGAGGAGGAGGAGGACCAGGACCGACCTCGTGCTCACCGATGCTTCTTCTTCTTTGATCCTTTATGTGTTTTCTCTGTTTTCTCAGTTGATCTTTCCCTTGAAAGGCTTGAGTCTCGGGAATCCACTGATTCTCTTACTTCGTTTAAGATCTCTCTCCTTATGTTTTTTACGACGTTCAATATCAAGGCGGAGATCAACAGGATCATCTTTGTATTTTCCCTCAGCCTTATAGCCAGGTTCCCAAGGACTTTTCATTTCATCATGAGTCAAACCATGTTTTCTGAATGTACTGGGGGAAATGTCTATCCTCCTGTGTATCTCTGGGCTTTTCTTGTTTTTAGCTGCCTCCTGTTCAGCTCCTCTCTTTAGGTATTTAGTAAAACGTTCGTGCAATGTCATTCCAGAGGACCCAAAGTGATGCTCTTTAACATGGTGAACAATGGTCACTATATGCTGAGCAAACAATTCTGAAGGGCTACGCTGAGACTGAGCTGACTGTATGTGCTGGAAAATGGAACGAAACTCCTGTTCCTTTTTGTTGCTATGAACCAGATCCAGACAAAGCTTACGTTCCTGAGCCAATAAGCCCCTGGGTCATGCGAGGTCCTCATCGAACGAGTCCATCTGTACGTTGATCTGGGCTTCTCGAGTAATAGAAAATGAAGACTTTCCTGAGGAAAAGTCTCCTTTGGCTCCCAGCTTTTCACGGCTCTGAGGGGTCTTCCTGGGGGTAGGCGATGAGCTTTTCTCTTGGACTGCTTTGTAAGCAGTCACTCGGAAATTCTTCTCAGGCACAAACCCTCGGTGCCCACTTTTGCTCCTCTTGGCCCCTCCTCGCTCTTCTTTTTTGGATCTCTCTGTGAAAGGCTCCTCCTCCAGCTCCTCTGCTTTCCTCTGCTTTTCCTTCCCTGAATACACCAGGCCCTCCCACTTGCCTGATTTTTCTTCCTCCTGATTTTTACTTGCACCAGCTATGACTTTAGACATAAATTTCGGTTCATCATCAAACTCAGACTCCTTCCTTCCCTTAGTTTTGTCCTTATCTTGATCATCCATCTCCTCCTTGTGGAAGTCTGCCATCTTCTTCTCAAAGTCATCACGGAGCTTATACCTTTTGGGTGACTGATTGCCCCTAAAAGACTTCTCAGTATCAGTCTTAGAAGCAAACGAATCCGATTTCAATTTTGCATCTGCGTCAGAGAAGCTCCCTTTCTCCTTCACTTTCTCTTTATCGGAATTTGTCTGTTTCTGCTCCTTATCTTTACCATTCTCTGTCTTCTGTTCTTCTGGATACCTCTTTGTATAGGCTGTTCCTCCTGAACCAGCACTCTCCTCCTTCTGAGATGAGCCGTAAGTGGAGCCAGTGGCTGGTGGACTCTTACCCACAGGGCTTTTTTTGGATGGACTCAAAGACCCAGAGCCATGGTCAAACTGACTTTGGTGGGTCCCAGACTGGTACCCACCACCACTTGGCCCAGAGGAGCCGATCTGGGATGTATTGGAAAGTGGAGGACTAGGCTTTGGCACAGGGCTAGGACGGGGTGACCTCTTCCTCACCACCACAGATTGAAGAGGGCTCTCTAAGAGCTGGGCTTCGCTCCCGGGGACTGAGGTCAGAAGCTGCTGAGGCCCGTGATGTGGAACCAGTGCTGTAGGTGGCATCTGGCCATGGCTTCGAGCTCTCAGATGCTTTTGTATCTTGAGAGGTGCCTCCAGAGAATGTTTGCTCCTTGGCCTCATCTCCCTGGTTATCCCCAGCAGCTTGAGATGGCCGGCTATCCTTGGAAGATACCCTTGGATTTTCTCCTTTGCAGATTTGTGCTTAGAAGATTCAACTCTGCTGTGGTTGGAGGAAGAATGAGAGGATGAGGAGCACCTTGACCTGTCAGAAGATGACTTATCTGAGTTTCTAGAATGGCTCCTGGACCTTGGTGAAGGAGACCTTCTCTTCGGAGACCGGGATCGAGAACGGCCCCGATGAGGACTGTATGCTTGTCGATAGTTCTGCCAATTGGAGCGGTAGTTTCCATAGCCTCCACGGTTATACTGGCCCCATGGATAGAAACCTCTGTTGCGTCCTCGGAAATAATAGGGTCTCCTATAACCTCTGCTGTGACCTCTGAAATCTCGATTCTGATACACTCTAGGGTGATTCCTTTCTCTGTTATGAGCTGGAGAGTACGATCTGGAACGAGACCTAGAACTCAGCCTGCGCTTCCTGGATCGAGAGATAGATCGGCTTCGGGATTGAGACTTGGAAAATGAACGAGAACGAGATCTTGATGCAGATCTTGAGCGAGAAGAGTGAGATCCAGACTTGGATTTGTTTGTTTTTGACATCTCTGAAGAGAGCTCCACTTTTCAATTACACCTTGTCAGAACAATGATTCAATTCGCACTGGATCCAGACACTGTTGAAGAGCACTGGCAGTGCCACTGGCTTCTCTAATTTACAAAGTCAGGATGTAATTCATACTCCCAGAGGCTTTCCCTTCAATCCAATTAACAATCTAGCCATAAACACTGCTCTCACTGATGGCTTCCAACTTCTGGGCACCCAGTATTGCTCGCCAGCTTCCGCTGCCACGCTCCACCCCTGGGCCCGCTGCTGTGACCGCAGCCGCAACCTCGCAACCTCGCAATGGCACAACCAGCCCGAACCTCCCAGGAATTAATCTTAAAAAAAAAAAAAAAGAAAGAAAATGAGAAGACACAGAAGCAAGGTGCAACCCCAGACTTCCAGCTTGCCAAAGGCAAACTGTGGGGGTAATGATGTGGAACAGTTTGAAAGCCACCAACCTAGACTCTCTGAACTGGACAGTGGAAGTAACAAAGCAGGTAAATGAGGCTCTAGGAAAAAAAAAATCAGAAATAATTTCTCAGATAACTACAGAGATGAGGACCATAATAAAGGATATGCTTAGTGAATCTAGAGTAGATACAGATTTTTTAAAATAGAGGAAATTAGGAAAATGGTGGAAATCATGAATACCCAACATAGAAAAGAAATGGAATCCATGAAACAGATTCAAACAGTTATCCAGGGCATTAAAAATTCTATTGAAATTTTATGCAGCAGAATGAATCGATGTGAGGACAGAATATCAGATATAGAAGACAGGATTGCAGTTAACAATCAAGAAAGATTTCTTAAAAATAGCAAGGGACCACAAAAAAATCAATCCAACAGCTGCTAGATGATGCAAAGAAGAGTAAGATTGATCAGAGTCAATGAAAAAGCAGGAAATAGCGAAAATGACATTAAAAAACCTGATCACAAAAGTAATGGCAGAAAACTTCCTAAGAAAATTTGATATACAAATAAATGAAGCATATTAGCCATGATCAAAAAGCAAGCAAGCAACAAACAAACAAACAAAAAACTACACCAAGGAGTATAATAGTCAAGATTCCAAAAATGCAACACAAGAACAGAATATTAAAAGCTGGTACAGAAAAGAAACAAATAACCTATGAAGGAAAGCCCATCAGAATTGCAGCAGACTTCTCAACACAAACCCTTAAGTCAAGGAAAGCTTGGAGTGAAGTATTTCAAGCCCTAAAAGAAAACAACCCCAACTCAGATTGATGTACCTCACAAAATTATCTTTCAAAATTGATGGAGAAATAAAATACTTCCATGACAAAGAATACCTGAAAAAATTCATGACCACCAAACCAGCACTCCAAAATATTCTGAATAACATTCTAGAAAGAGACGACAAAGATTACAATTCCATGAACCACAATAGAATGAATCCACCAGGCAAGGCAAGTAATTAAACAAAGGGGAAAGAAAGAAAACTAAGAACAGGAAAATAACATAACAAGGATAAGTCAATACATATCAGTTATAACCATCAATGTAAATGGTCTCAATTCACCAATCAAAAAAATAGATTGGCAGATGGATCACAAAACAAGAGTCAACAATATGCTGCATACAAAAAACACATTTAACTAAAAAAGAAATTCATAGATTGAAAGTCAAAGGATGAAAAACAATACTCCATGTGACAGGAATCTGGAAAAAAAGAGGTAGCTATTCTATTTGTAGACAAAGTGGGTTTCAAGCCAAGATTGATCAAGAGAGACATAGAGAGTCATTACATCTTTCTTAAGGGAATCCAAGAAGAAGAGATAACAATCATAAATATATATCCACCAAATACCAATGCACCCAAATATATAAAACAAATATTAACAAACATGAAAACTCAAATAAGCACTAATACAGTTGTAATGGGGCATGTCAATACCCCACAGTCACAAATAGATCAACTAGAAAAAAATCAACAATGAAATATTAGAACTAAACCAAACTTTTGAACAAATGGACTTAGTATATGTCTACAGTGTTCCACCTCACAACATCAGAACACACAGTCTTCTCAGCTGCAGATGGGACATTCTCCAAAGTAAACCACATGCCAGCTCATGGAACATGCTTAAGTAAATGCAAAGGAATTGAAATTATCCCATGCATATTATCAGACCATAGTACAATGAAATTAGAAATCAATGGCAAAAGAAACCACAAGAACCTCATAAACACATGGAAATTAAATAACACCCTCCTGAACAACTAGTGGATCACAGATGAAATTAAAGAGGAAATCAGACAGTTTCCACAATTAAGTAATAATGCCAATATACCATACCAGACCTTGGGACACAATGAAAGCAGTCCTACAAGTGAAATTACAACAGTAAATTCCCATATCAGAAAAACAGAGCAAGCTCAAATAAACAATCTAATATTGAACCTCAAGCTTTTAGAAAAAGAAGAGCAAGTCAATCCAAAAGCTCACGCAAATGAGGAAATTGTAAAGAGCAGAGCAGAAACTAATGCAATTGAAACTAAGAAAACAATACAAAGAATGAATCAAAGAGTTGTTTTTTTGAAATATTAAATAAAATTGACAAATCTTTAGTCAACCTTATCAAAAAAAGAGAAAAGACTTAAATCCATGCAATTAGGAATGAAAAAGGTGAAATCACAGCAGATCCTACAGAATACCTACTTCGAGACCCTGTATTCTAATAAGATAGAAAATACAGAAGAAGTGGACAAATTCCTAGATACATAAGAATTACCAAAGTTGAATCAAGAAAATATAAAAAATTTAAATAACCCAATATCAGTCAATGAAATTGAAGATATAATTAAAAACCTACCAATAAAACAAGCCCAGGCTCTGATGGATTAACTGCTGAATTCTACAAGAGATTCAGAGAAAATCTAATGCCACTACTCCTTAAACTCTTCAGTAAAATTGAAAGGGAAGCAATACTCCCATACTCATTCCTGGAAGCAAGAATTACCCTGATACCAAAACCAGAGAAGGATCCAACAAAAAAAGAGAACTACAGGCCAATCTCCCTCATGAACATAGATGCAGAAGTCTTCAGTAAGACATTGCCAAACAGAATGCAGCAAATCATCAAGATTATACACCATGACCAAGTAGTATTCATCCCAGGGATGCAGGGATGGTTCAACATAGGCAAATCAATACGTGTAATACACCATATTAATACAGCCAAGGACAAAACCACATGATCATCTCAATAGATGCAGAAAAAGCATTTGACAAACTCCAACACCTGTTCATAATTTTTTAAAAAGACAGAAAGCTGGAATACATAGTCTTTATCTCAATCTGATAAAATCCATCTATGACAAACCAACAGTCAACATCATACTAAGTGGTCAAAACCAAAATCTTTCATTCTAAACTTAGGAACAAGACAAGGATGTCCATTATCACCTCTCTCATTCAATATAGTTCTGTAAACATTAGCCAGAGCAATTAGACAAGAAAGAAAAAAATAAAAGGAATAGGATAGGAAAGGAAGAGGTTAAATTATCACTATTTGCAGATGACATGATACTCTACATAGAAGACCCTCCAAAACTCTACCAAAAGACTTTTAATTTTTTTATTAAATAACTTCATTATCAAACACACACACATACAAAAAATTAAAACCACTCTAAGAAGAACAAAGCAAGGGGGAAAAAACTACAATAATATTCAAATACAGTAGAACTCAACCAAAACAAAACTGAAAAGCACTTAAACATTTTTCCATATAACTTAAAAAAGCATCTCAATCACCAACAAGATACCAGAGGATGTGATTTGTTTCAGAAAGGTCCCCAGAACTAACATTGAACAAATAATGATCTGGAAAAAAACTCCAGTTAGTTAGCAGACTCCACGTAAGCCAAACTTCCCCCTAATTTAAATTTCGATACAGTCATATGACATGCAATGGAAACACAATCCAAGAAATATGTTATTAGGTCATTTCATCCGTGTGTATCCTTATTTACACTTTCAGTTTCTCACACTAGAGAAACTATTCGGTATTTACACATGTTTGTCCTATTTATTTCACTTAAGAGGATGGCCTCAATATGCATCCATTTAGCTATAAATATCTGTAGTTTCTCGTTCTTCATGAAGACTTCTAAATTTAATAACCAAATTCAGTAGCATAGCTGGATATAAACTCAACACTCAAAAATCAATAATATTCCTGTACACAAATAACAAATTCGATGAGAGAGAAATTAGGAAAACCACACCTTTCACAATAGCATCCAAAAAAAATGAAATACTTAGGAATCAATGTAACAAAGGAAGTAAAAGACCATTATATTGTTTTTTTTGTTTTGTTTGTTTTTGAGACAGGGTCTCACCGTGTAGTTCAGGCTGACCTTGAACTCACTATACAGCCCAGGCTGGCCTTGAACTCTCAGCAATTCTCCTGCCTCAGCCTCCTGAGTGTTGGGATTACAGGCATGCGCCACCACACCCGGCACAAGATCTTTACACTGAAAATTACAGTAATCTGAAAAAGGAGATCAAAAAGGATATCAGAAAATGGAACTATATTCCTTGTTCTTAGGAAGAAGCAATATAGTGAAAATGGGCATACTTCCAAAATTATTATACAGATTTAATGCAATTCCAATCAAAATGCCAATGACATACCTCACAGAGTTAGAGAAAACAATCCTAAAATTCATTTGGAACCAGAAGAGATCTAGACTAGCCAAAGCAATTCTGGGGGGGCCAGGGATTTAGCTCAGTGGTTTCGCTGCATGCTGCTTAAGTGCAAGGACCTGAGTTTGATCCCCAATACCAAAAAAAAAAAAAGCAATTCCGGGCAACAAAGGCAAGGTAGGAAGCATCACAATCCCAGACTTGAAATTGTAGTACAGAGCTACTGTGAATACTGAATGATACTGGCAAAAAACAAGACACAAGGATCAATGCAACAGACTAGAAGATGCAGAGACAACCTCAAATGCACTCAGCCACCTTATCTTTGACAAAGGGACCAAACACCTTCACTGGAGGAAAGACAGCCTCTTTGGTAAATATTGCTGAAAAAACTGACTTTCCACATGCTGAAGATTAAAACTAGACCCGTATCTCTCACCAAGCACTAAACTAAAATAAAATTGGATCAAATATCTAAATATTAAAACAGAAACACTAAATCTGCTAGAAAATAAAATAGGTAGAACTCTTGAAGACATAGGTGTAGGAAATGACTTTATGAACAAAACCCCAATCACACAGGAAATATCACAAAGAATCAACAACTGGGATCTCATTTTATTAAGAAGATTTTGCACAGCAAAAAGAAACCACCAGCAGAGTGAAGAGACAACCCACAGAGTAGGAAAAAATTTTTGCCAGCTGTTCCTCCGACAAAGGACTAATATCTAGAATTTTAAAAGAACTCAGAAAAGTCAGACACCCCAAATCCAAAAATGGACATCTGAAGTGAATAGACACTTCTCAGATTAAGGGGTAGAAATGGCAAATATATGAAAAAGTGGTCAACATCACTGGTCATTTGAGAGATGCAAATTAAAACAACACTTAGACTCCATGTCACTCTAGAAAGAAAGACTGTTATCAAGAAATCAACCAATAATGAATGCTGGCAGGGCTGTGGGGAAAAAGGAACCCTTCTCCACTGTTGGTGGGAGGGTAGACTGGTACAACCATTGTGGAGATTCCTCAAGGAACTAAAACTAGAGGTTCCATTTGACCCAGCTATTCCTCTTCTTGGTATCTTCCAAAAAAATTAAAAGCAATCTACCACAACGATATATGCACATTCATATTCGTAGCAGCACTGTTTGTAATAGCTATGTCTTAGAAACAGCTCAAATGCCCATCAACCAGTGAATGGATAAAGAAGATGTGGTTTTATTACACAATGGAGTACTACTCTGCAATAAAGAAGGATAAACTTGAGACACTTCTTGGTAAATGGATGCACCTTGAGGCCATATTAAGTGAAATAAATTGGACACACTTGTTTAAATATTGCATTGTTTCTCTGGTGTGAGAAACCCAAAAGGTAAGCAAGGACCAAAATTTATAATAGATATTATAAAATAGGAAGAAAATGTTCACATGTGAAGGGGAACTGGGGAAGGAGGGGGAAAGGAAGGAAGGGAGAAAAAAGAGAAGAGAAGGAAAAAATGGAAATAAAGCTTTTGTAAAAGGAGGGGAAGAGGGGTTGAAGGGAGTGGAGAGAAATAGGAAAAAAAGAAGAATCCAGATATATCATGTACAGGTACAAATTCCCTGTGATGAATGTATTATTATGTATATCTAAAATGTACTAATAAAATTAACTTTAAAAATATAATGTTGAAATGAAAAAGTTTCTCTTCCCCTTCCATGTGTAAAGGATTCATCTTTTTAATCTTTATGTTTCAATGTTAACCAAGACATGTATACTGCTTGGCTGCTTCCCATTAAGTTTTTGCTTCATATGAATGCTTTCAACATACAGCTCAGTTCCTTCAACAGCTATGGCAGGTGTTCTGTCATAGTAAACTGCAGCGGCTTAAAACAATTGCAGGCTTCTTTCTTGCTTACTGTACCTGTTACAGATTGGCTGAGGACCACAGTCCCTGATGCCCTTGCTCCAGGCAGATGGAACAGTTGCTATCTGGGTCAGTGGACATCACCACACCAGAGGGAACAGCAGCTCTGAAGGGCCCCGTGATAGAAACTGATGTTTGACCTGGGAAAGACACACATTATGCTCACAAGTCACTGGCCAGAACTGGTGACCTGGCCATGCCCAACCACAAAGAGCCAGAAAGGACAGTACTATCACACTCCTTACGGTAAAACAAGGCAAGAGGGAGACAGACACTCCCGGGGGAGGACAGCACTTCCAATACACTGATACCATCATCACTGTATACAGAACCAATCAGAAAAGTGCTAGTTTGGATGAATCAGAAATTTACTATTTTCAGTCCTGGATTTGAATCTGGTACTGTTCATGGAACCAATCAGAAGATGTTTCTTTCAGTCCTTAATTTGCACGTGGGCACACTCAATCAAATGTCACTATTTCTGATCTTTCATTTACATGTAACAGGAAGCCAAAGAAGTTTGTTAATAGGAGTCTATACATGGTATGATGCCAAGTGACTGTTCAATAGGATGACTGTCCAGTGCCTTATCTACTTAGAAAAAAGATAACCTGGTAATTGTGGATATAAAGACCCCTTTTCCCTTATCCCTGGAGCCTCTGTGAGCCTTCTTCCTGGCCCACTGTCACTCCACAGGGTGAACAGCACTTTTTTCTGCCTTCTATAAATGTACGCTTCCACTACCTTTGCTGTATGTCTTGTCCAATTCTTTGTTGAGAATACCAAGGACCTGGAAAGAAGCCCACAGGACTATCCATCCTGGCACAGTATCATTTTGTTTACACAGTGTTTCTCTAGTTTGAGGATAATAAATCTGTGTCGTCATCATCCAGGTTAAGAAGTAAAATAATTTCAAAATCTTTCAAGCTTCTCTTTAGCATGCTCTTTTATCCCCAAAGAGCCAGCCACCATCTTAACATTTAACAATACCACTACAGTTTGGATCCGAGGTGTCCCCAAAGGTCCATATGTTAAAGACTTGGTCTTCAGTGAAGTGCTGTTGGGAAGTAGTGGAAACTTTAAGAAGTGGAGACCAGTGGGAGGTCTTTAGGTCACTGGGGCACACTGTTGAAGGAGACTGTGGGACCCTGGTTCCTTCTTCTTGCTCTTTTGCTTCCTGGCCATGAAATGAGCAGTTTTGCTCTGGCACATGCTCCTGCTATGATACACTGCCATGCCACAGGCCCAAAAGTAATGGGGTTACAAAATCAGGACTAAAACCTCCCAAACTCTGAGTCAAAATAAACCTTTTCTAACTTGATTGTCTCAGGTATTTATTACCTGAGTAATAATAATAATAGTAATAATAATTACCTGAGTAAAGGAAAAGCTGACTAGCACTAATAGCCATGCGTTTATTTATAGTTTCACCCCCCAAGTCTGCATACTTATTTTGGCCCAGCCATTTTGGATTCATATAAATAGCTGTGTGGATTTTGATTTGCTTCTCTCAATAAATGAAACGTTGGCATAGTTTATCTATATCAGTGATGGTAAACATTTTAGAGATCAAGTGCCCGAACTGCATCACAAAACCCACTTATTTATCACAAAGTACCAACACTACAAATAAATCTGAACACTGAGGTTTTAGTTTAGAAAAAAAGAACTGTTCTCTGTTGCTCAGCTGCTGGGGCAACTTGGTTTGTGAGCCAACAGAGAGATCTCTGTGTGCCTGCTGCAGCATGCATGCCATAGCTTCACACCCCACCTCCCCCCATCTATGAGTGTAGCTATTATTTAAATGTATGCACTTTAATGTTGGGGTATGTCTGTGTTCACAGTTTCAGGTTTCTAATGAATAATGTTTCTATGAGTATTTAGTACATATCTTGTGAGAGTTAAGTTGCTGAGTTATAGGCTATGTGCATGTTCATCTTTACTAGTTAATGTGAAATTGTTCTCCAAAGTGGTTGTAAACTGTACTTCCAATAGTATCAATTTCAGCTGCTCCTTGTCTACAACACTTGGTGTTATACTGTTTAGTTTTTGCTAGTCTGGTGGGTGTATGACAGTCTCATTTGTTTTTGCTTTGATAATTAATGAGATTGACTACCTTTACTTTTTTATTTCTTTAGTTAGGATCATCAGTTTAAATTTGTTGCCCCAGTATAATTATTAAAATGATCCCCTTCTGTTTTCTAATATGTCTTGTTTAGACAATTATGTAGCACACTATTCTTAGCAGAGTTTCTCCCTAACATGGGAATTTCCTTTTATGTTCTTTTAAGATTAAGGATGATACTAGTGCACTCAAATTGCTCTGAGAAATGAACAAAAATTTAGGATAGGCACAGAGAATTGAGTGAAAAATAAATGACAGGAAACCAGACTTATTAACTGTTATTACTCAGTGTGACTCAGGGTGGCCATCTCCCAAATAATGTGTATGGAATTTTCTAATGGGCTCAAGCAGATGGACTTAAATGTAATTCCAGAGTCAAAGTGAAAGAATTTGTTTGCTTGTTCCTCAGAAATGACTCAAGTTGCAATCATTATGTGAAAACTGGTCACAGTGTCTACTACAGCCACTCACTTCCCCTTCAATCCATAATTATTCTCTTAAGAATTGAGATGTGAAAACAAATGGTACTTTTCTTACTTTGAGATTACCTTGTGAAGTTCTTTAGTCTGTTTTAAAGACTCAGTTTTTACTACACTGTTAAGCCACTTTCATATTATACTTAACCCTTCATTTCCCCCAAAACAGGAAAATCAAATACATAACTTGTTATCATTTATACTGAAGATTAACTTGCACTTGTTAAAACACTTTATAATGGTTATCTTTTTCCTCTTTGTCCCAGTTGTCCAGATGAGGTAGGTGAGGCCTCTTTAGGTAGACTGGTATCCAGTCATTAAAGGATGAGATTTCTGAAGTTCTAGCTTAGCAGGAAAGCATGTTTCCTTCCTAAGAAAAGTGAATGGAGTTGAGTATACAAATGCTTCCTGGGGACTAAAGGCCAAATTATTTTTTGCTCAATCTTCTGCCATCATTTCCAATATGCAATATTTTTACTTTCCAAGTGCAGCTCACTTCTATTCTCACTTGAATAAAATTTCTCCAAAGGATTACAAATTTTTTTCCTATTTATTAAGCTCCCTAACAGCTGGAGGAATTTTCTTCTAAATCTCCCCCAAATTGAATAAATACACAAAAAAATCCCACCTTCAGAAAGAGACCCAGTGGGAAGCATTAGTTCTGCTTCTGTAGCTCTAAGTAACTAGTAGACAGGAGTTAATAATTCATGTCTGCCAAACATACATAAGCAAAGGTGTTTCTTTTTTTTCCCCTTAAATTCTTTTATTGGTACATTTTGGGTATACAATATGTTTACATTTATCCTTGGGTGCTTGTACCTGTACATGATGTATCTTGATTCTTATTTTTTCCCCATTACCTGTGCCCTCCACCCTTCCCTATTTACATAGACTTCATTTCCATTTTTTTTTCTTTTCTCATAATTTTTCCTTTCCATTCTTTCCTTTCCCCATCTCCTCCCACCACCCCTACCCCTTTGGACCTTTTCCTATTTCAAAGTATCAATTATTAGTTATTAATCCTTATTTACACTCTCAGTTTCTCACACTAGAGAAACTATTTGGTATTTACACATGTGTCTTATTTCACTTGAGTATGGCCTCAATATTCATCCATTTAGCTATAAATGACTCTAGTTTCTCGTTAGCAAAGCTGTTTCTTGAAATGCACACTCAGATACATGGCTCACCAGATCAGATCCTGTGGGATGGGAAAGCTCTTCCAGTACTTAATTCTCACTGCATCCCTGTGGTGATTATGGTGGAGTTTCAACTTGATTGGCATGGAGATTTTCCTGGGGAATAGGTGGAGCAAACCTCTAGGTGTGTCTGAGTGGGTCATGGAGGTATGGTCTTAGGGTCTATGTCTGGCCCCTAATCCCTTCCCCCTCCCACCATTTCCCTGCTTTGCTTCCTGCTCACCATGAACTAAGCAGATTTGCTCCTCCACACCCTTCTACCATAATGTTTCTGCCTTGGACCCAGTAATCCATGGATTGAATGCTCTTAAAACATGAACCAAATTAAAGCTTTTCTCCTTTAAGTTGTGGGTGTCAGTTATTGTATCTCAGCTCTAATCCTGTATTAGAGCTAAAATAGAAAATTGGTATCTGAAAAATGGGGTTATTGCTGTAACTGTATCTGACCATGTAGTTTAGAAGCCTTGGAACTGGTTTATGGAAGGAGTTTGGAAAGATTTAGAGATGAAGGCCTTTGAATGCTATTAACAGCACTTGGTTGGTGATTCTGGTTGGAGCTCAAAGACCAAAAGATAGGAATGCAGTCAGTAAAGGTCAGGCTTAGGAGGTTTCAGTTGGGAATAAGGACTCCATTGGCAGTTGGACTAGAGGCCGTTTGTGTTAACACTGGCAAAAAATTTGTATATTGTCAAAAGCCTGAGACTTTGCAGGAGACTGAGATGAAGGGTGGTGTGTTATGGATGAGTGAGTTAGAACAATAGAGGTGCTCCACACTCTGTGCCAGATTTGAGCCTGTTTGTTATAGCTCACAGCCAAGGTGGGGGGAGGGGCTAGCGTGCAGAAAGTTCTCTTGGCAATGGGAAGCAGTTTGATTTCTTTCTTTTTTTTTTTTTGGTACTGGGGATCGAACTTGGGACCTTTCACTTGTGAGGCAGGCAGCAGAACCACTGAGCTAAATCCCTGGCCCCTGACTTCTTTTAAACCATGCTTTCAGTTGGGGAGGGCTCAGGGGAAAGCAAGCGGAATCTTACAGAAGCAGAACCATGCCAGGTTGGGGGGGCCCACAAGGAAGTTTCACACATTAGGTGAGCTACAAAACATCCTGCAACTGCAGCAAGTTTACTGCCAAACAGGATGTGGGGGTTTTGGGTGCTTTGTCCAAGCACAAGCATTTTATCCAGGCACAGGTACAAAATGGCATTGAGGCACAAGATGGAGTCAGGTTGACTGTCACAGGTGGACTAGTTGATGGAGGAAATTTCAAGACAGCCAAACATTCAGGTTGTAGCATGTATACTGCTGGCTAATTTAGCTAGATTTATAGTGAGAATTAGGGGCAAATGGTAGAGCAAGAAAATTTGAAAAACTTATATTTTGGCCTAGAAGGAACCATGTGTGAAGCTGGGGCCAAAAGAAGTGTGGTGGTTTAAGATTAGCACTCTGAAAAAGAATCCAAGTGCTTTGTACAGGAACAAGAGGAAAGATGCCTTGAGGGCATCTCAGATGTCTTAGTACACTCTCACTGCTGAGACACATACTCAACATCCACAACTCTAAGGAGGAAAGCTTTATTTTGGTTCACAGTTTGTAGAGGTTTCCATCCATAGTTGCCTTGCTCCAAGGCAGGGCAGCATGGAAGAAGAGAAAGAGCTCATGGCATGGTGGTGGGAAGCAGATAGAGATTAAGGGGTGGGGAGATATGCCCTTCCAGGCCACACCCCCATGACCTACCTTCTCTGACCAGATCCCACCTCCTAACAGCAAGTCAACTATAAACTCATCAGTAGACTAATCCACTTATGCGTATCATGCCCCCCTCATCCAAGCAACCCCCCAAAGCCCCATCTATGAGTGCATGAAGTTTGGTGGAGACATCTAGATATAAACTAACATCAGGAATTAGCAAGCCCTTACCCATCTCAGGCTTAAGGATGCAAAAGTATAAATCTTTTATTTGAGAAGAGAGTCTCCTTTCCCCCTGATCATCAAGGTCCTCCTATGGAATTGGTTTCGTGGGATTCATCTTACTGTGCTCAGATATCCAGGCACTCAAGAGGATGCTGCAGCCATGGTCCAAAGGTGGCCCAGATAGTGTTTAAGCTGGCAGCCAAGCTTGGCATTGCCCATGTGGTGCTGGTTTTATTAGCATGCAGAATTCAAGAGTTGTGGATCAGGAAGACTTCCACCTAAATTTCAAAGGAAGTCCTGCAAGGCCAGGCAAGGAGTCCCTAAAGAACAATGTGTGAAACTGAATGAAGCCAAAGGTACAGTAAAAATCCAAGCCCTCTGGAACTTACATTTTACCACTGTGTGGCCCAGATGCTGGATATAAAGCTATAAAATTAATGTTTGCCCTGCTGGGTTATGGTCTTGCTTTGGTCTGATTTTTTTTTTATCCCCTGAGTTTTCCTTTTTTGAATGGGAATATTTGTCCTGTGCCATTATAGTTTGGGATTATATAATCTATGTTTTTTATTTTTACAGTGGTTCACAACTAAGAGTTTTCCTTGAATCTCAGAAGAGACTGGACTTGGATTTTTTAAAAATCCTGGTACTGTTTAGAGTTTGGGAAGGGAAGTTTATGTTTTATTTGTAGACAGGATTATGTATAGAATTATATTAGGTGGAACTATAAATTTGCTCTTGTCTTTATTTGGGGATTACGCATGGTTTAAAGAGATATGTTTGAGTCACAATTTGCTAAGGGTTGGGATGTGGCAGTTAGGAGTGTCAAGTTGGTTGGCTTTGGGATCTGCCTGAGCGACTGGTGGAATACACATCTGATGTGTCGGAGTGGGTCACAGAGGTGTGGCCTTGGTGTCTATCTGGTCCCTCAGCCTTTCCTGTCTGTCACTGTTCCCCTGTTCTGCTTCCTGGCCACTATGAACTAAGCAGCTTTGCTCCTTCCCACCATGACATTTTTGTCTTGGAGCCAGCTAACCCTGGATGAAATCCCCTTAAAATGTGAGCCAAATTAAAGTTCTTCTTCTTTCAATTATGGATATCAGGTATTGTGTCTCAGTAATGGGAATGCTCTCTAATGCAACTCTCCTTGGCTCTTCAGACTATGACAATACCTGTGATGTGGAGCACTCAGTAGTAAGAGAATCTTGAATTTACGTATTTGGAGCCCTGCTTCCCCAAACTATGTTGACAGACTCACAGATCGGGATGTTATGAAGCCCTCAGGACTGTGTTGTCCAGTATGGCACCCACTACCCATAGGTGGCTAACAATTTTAATTAGGATTAAATAAAATGTAAAAGTCACTTGCTGAGTCATACTAATCATGTTTAAGTGCTCAGTAGCTACATACGGCTACCACACTGGATAGTTCAAATATATAATATTTCCATTACAGCAGAAAGTCTTTTTGGACAGTGCTGCTTCTTAGAGTGTTATGGGGAGCAAGACTCTCCAAGTTATTCTGGTGTCTGCCTTGTGGGTTGTTACATAACTGTCTCAAAGACCAACCTTTCACTGGATTGACCTCAGGCATTTGAGTCTTCATCAAAGTCAAAGGGCCCCTTGTTTGTCTCCACATTTTCCCACCTGCCCAGGAAGCCTCTTAAAAGTTAAGAGAGTCACAGGTGTATCAGGGAAGAAAAACATTTGGCAGTGACTTTGATAGCAAAGAGAAAGAAGGCCAGTCTCATCAGTGCAATCTCTGCAGTTCTGTTAGCTTTATTTAGCTCTCTATCCCCCAAGTCCCACAGCTTCCTTCTGCGAGCTTGGCTCACACACTGTCCCTGGTTACAGGTGAAAGTGAAGAACATTCTTTTCCCTACTCCTCCCTGCCCTGCCCTCCAGGCACTCCATACTTCTTGACATTTCCCAGACTCACTGGATTCCCTTTTTCCTCCCGGATAAACCCTCCACATCTGTAGCTCCCTACTTTCTGGACTAAAAGATGTTAATGTACTTAACGGGGCAGAAAGAAAACTTGCCATTTCTGAAGAAAACAGGAAGGCAGCAAATGTATAGGGTAGAACAAGATGAGGCAGGACTGAAAGGCAAGAGCAGGATGCTCAGAACAAAGACAGTTGAAAATTATAGCCATGATTGTTCATTCACTTGGAATTTACTGGCTGTGAGCACACTGTGGGTGTAAGTTGTAAGGCTTTGGATGGATGATCTCTCTCCGCTTTTCTTGCACTCACCTGACAATATTCTCCTGTGGAATTCAATGTCATCATTAAAACATAAGAAAGAACTGCACACCAGAGAATTTGCTTGTATGCAAGTATTTGATCAGCTCTTCCATCCACAAATCCAGAACTAAATCAATATATATTTTACGTAAAACAAGTGCAACAGTACCATATGAAATACCAGTCCTTAGTCACTGCAAAATTCCAACACAATCACTTAAGGGCTGACAGTTCATATTCTTTACATATAGACTTAATTACATACATAGGTAGATATATAGTGAATGTTTAAAATTTTTAAAGCAGTATTACAGTAAAAGACATATTGGCATTTATACACCTCAGAATACTCTCACTTTGACACACTTATCCTGTTGTTCTTGCCCCTTTCTGAAGCAGTTATGGAAGTCCTCTTTGATGAGTGCAATATGATAAAAAATACAGTGAATGCTGCCCAAAAGTGCCATCCAATGGAATGAAGCTGGTAAAAACATTACCATGTATCCTCATTGACCTTATTTACCAGATTTGACACCATGATACTTCTGGCTTTTCCCTCAAAGTCAAAATAACCGTGAATGGTAAATATTTTGAATGGATTCAGGACACAGAAGCAGCCAGAAGAGTACAACTTACAAAAGGGAGCATCCAAGTTGGCTTCAAAAAGTGACAAGAATAATGGAATAAGTGTGTTTGAAGCAAGGGGTTGTATCTGGAGGGGGACTAATGGCAATGTGTCTTTTTACTGTAATACATTTTTAAAAATTGAAACATTCACCTTAGTTTTGATGAAACCTTTTGTGTGTGTGTGTGTGTGTGTGTGTGTGTGTGTGTGTGTGGAGAGAGAGAGAGAGAGAGACAGAGAGAGCAGGAGCAAGATCTTTTCAGAATTGGCTCATGTGATTGTGGGGATTGGCAAGCTGGGGCTGGCTGGAAGGTTAAAAGTTCTGCCAAAAGTTAGTGCTCTGGTCTTGAGTCTGAAGGTTGTCTGGAAACAGAATTCTTCCTCTTCAAGGTCCTCAGTCTTTTTTTCTTGAAGCCTTCAATTGATTGACTGAAGCTCACTCACATTTTTGGAATGTAATCTGTTTTACTCAAACTGTTGATTTAAATATCAGTCATATCTAAAAGTAGCAAAATCTAGAATAGGAGTTAGCCAAATAGCTGAGCACCAGAGCTCAGCCAAGGTTATCCATAAAATTAACCAAGCCATCACCAAACATCTCATTCACATGGCAGATGACTTTGCTAGGGCTACCATAACAAAGACCACAGGCTGGGTGATTTAAACAATAGAAACTTTCTCACCATTCTGCAGGCCAAAAGTCTGGGATCAAGGTGTCTTCAGCAGGGTTGGGTTTTTCGGAAGTTTCATTTCATGGCTTACAGATCAGTGTGTTCGTTTTCTGTCCTCACAGTGTCTTCCTCTGTGATGTCTGTCCTACTCTCCTCTTCTTATGAGAACATCAGTCACGTTGGATTAGGATCCATGCTAATGATCTCACTTGAACTTAATTTCTTCATTAATGATCCCATCTTGAAATGCAGTCATATTCTCAGGTACCGGGGTTTAAAACGTCAACATTTTGAATTTTTAACAGGGGACACAATTTAGTCACTAATAGTGGTGGTGGTGGGGAACAGGTAATTTAGTGGGGGAGGTAGCTACATCGAAGTGCTGAGTTTGGTGTGATGATTTGCAAATGATCTGGGGTGGATCTGGAGGTAGACAATCCGTGTGCTTTGATGGATGGATAACTTTCCCCATAGTAAGCTTTAAGATTGCCTTCACATGAAAAAAATGTTCATTTGCCCTTCTGTTAGGTTGAAAGAAACTGCTATTGGTATAGAAGCAATTTGTACCCTGAAATGCAGGGGGTGGCATGGCTTCACATGGGTGTCATCTGCAGATGTTGGCATCTTCTGTCCTCTTTTTTCTTTTTCTTTTGTTTAAAATTTTCTTTTTTTTTTA